>JARJRE010000614.1:0-13286 GCA_030783385.1 Akanthomyces dipterigenus | reverse complement strand
CAATTCGTCTTAGTATTAATAAATTATATTAGTACATTACTTGGTAATTAGATAAGTTTATTTATATACTTTAATTTATGGTTGTATATTTAGTTGTGGGCTTTTAGGGGCCCTACAAGAACCCTCATCTAAAACTACGTCTCTAAGCATTTTGGAGTTATTAGAAGGTTCTATTTATGACCGTGGTTGGCTAGCGCTACTAGAGAGTCAACAGGTCCTAACAAATATATAGCTTATTTTTATTAGTTGCATCTAGCACATTTCTCCCTGCTCGACAGTTTGTCAGTCCTTGTCATTGAATGCAGGCAAAAGTGAGATAGCGCCCCCCGGTGGAGAGCATGTCTCGGTCAACAACATCTACCAGTAGTCGGCTCAGGTGCTCGCCCAGCACGACGCACGACTGGATCATCCGAACTCATAAACCCGGAAGAAAGACGGCAGTTGGGCAATCTATTCCGTCTCCACATGGTGCTCATGTCTGATGATGATGGCGTGATGCCACCACCGCAACCCAGGCCCACGCGGCGGCGGGCTCCGCGCCGACCGTCCGACAAGCCGCAAGCTTTACCTACCGTCTAAACTTGTGAGCTGCAAGAGGATAGCCTCTTGTCCAGGAGGCCCATTCGATGAGACCCATTGGATCCTTGCTCCCCGTCTGGAGCCTCGGGTGCGACATTCGGGACTGGGGGGACGCGCAATGTCGTGATGTGGCGCAAGTGCACATATATTGCCAGCTCGCCCCAGGATTGAGTCGTGCTGAATGCTCTCAGCCGCATAAGCCACTGCCACAGTATCGTGACATTGGCTTTTGAATAGCTCCGACGTCAACTGACACCCCAGCGCCATCATGCATCCCACGCTTCTAGCAGTCCTGGCCGTCTTTGCTGCTCGCGGCTCTTGCGAGGCTCCCGACGCTGCGCAGGATGCCACTGCGTTTGCGCTGGGCTATGGCTATCCTCTGCTCGCCTTTGAGAAATTCGCGCGACCGCAGGTCCAAACTTCTGGCGTCAATCAGATCCGTCACGCGCGATCCCTGTCGACGGCAGCCAACACCAGCGTCGTGACCCCCAATGTCGACACGCTCTACTCGACTGCGATTCTCGACCTGAGCCACGAGGCCGTCTCCATCGAACCGGGCAAGAGACTCACACAGGGCCAGAATACGCTCGACATTCCCAGCGATCAGTTTGTCCTCTTTTCCTTCTACGATCCCTTTGGCGACAACTTTGCCAATGCGGGTACTGGCCATCCGGACAATGGCAAGTCTTGGGTCGTGCGCCAGAAACCGGCCAACGTGTCGTCCTACGGGATCCAGGTCGATCAAGGCCAGGCCTTTGTCAACTCACCCTCTGCATACACGACATTGATCATTCGTTGGCTCGTAAATGCCACCAACTTGAATCTCGTCCATACGCTGCAAGATCAACTTCTCATTACCAATACAAGCCAGGCCGCTGAGAATCAGCATCCCTGGCTATCCTCCATCCCCGGCGTCGACAAGTCAAAGTCGCCAGCGGTCAACGTACTCAATCTTCTTGCGCAGTATGCGCCAGCATCCAATCCCACCATTGCCTCTGACGCCGATACGGTCCATCAGAAGCTCCGCGATGCAGGTGTCTTGTCCAGCAATGCCACTTCTGCAACCCTCCCGCACGGCGTCGACATTGACAAGGCCAACCAGACGGCGCTCGCGGCCGCTACCTCTGCCACGCTGAACGCCACCGAATCGGTAGGGAATGGCTGGGGCACCATCCAGCTCAACAAGACTGGCAATTTCGGCACAGATTACAGCCTCCGCACCTCGATTGCTGCGGCAGGCTACCTCATGCTCACCGCGCCCGACGCCATCTATCCCACCTGGCGCAACACCAGCGACAAGAGCAGCTCAAGCAGCGGCAACATTATCCTCTCCCAGGGCGAGGCCCTCCTGTACACCTTTTCCGCCAAGCCGCCGCTGGCCCAGACGGGCTTCTGGAGCCTGACACTGTACGACGCGGATAATTTCCTCGTCGCGAATGAGTGCAACGTATATGGCGTGGGGGATCGCTCCAACCTGACCTACGCAGACGGTGCCCTGATCTATGGTGGCGGCGCTCGGGCCGACGAGCAGAGGCAGTTTCAGGTGCTCGTGCAGCCGGCCAACGTGGCGCCGCCGGCCAACTGGACGGCCAACTGGCTGCCTGCACCAGAGGCGGGCCAGGGCTTCCATGTCGTGCTTCGGTGGTACGGGGCAGAGGGCACGCTCCTCACGGGCGGATATGAGCATCCGCGTGTGACAAAAGTCGCGGCCATTACCACGCAGACGAACGGGACAAATGGCCGAGGCTCTAGCCCCGGTGCTGGGCGGTCGGGGGCGGGTATCTTGAGCATAAACAGCTTGTTGCTTGTATTGAGCAGCGCGTTGTTCTGGGGACACTTTTTGTAGAGTATGCCAAGTCAGGCAAACATTGCTTGCTCTGCCAGGGTTGTTACAAGCATGGTCACTTACCTAGTCTTACTGCAAACCATGTTCATAAACACTACTACATATGCTGAGTTAAAGACACCTGTTCGATGAATGAAAAAAGGCAAACAAGGGCGGCACAGGGAAGAACTAGCGGTATTCTATGTTGAAACGACCGAAACGAGAAATGATAACGTGTCAAATTCCATGATTCTACACGCCTCTAACCTATGTTAGAGCCTGAATCTCAGTAGTGTGACCGCTTCGTGTGCAACAGTTGAAGGTCATTATTTACCTCCCCTCACGTACTGGTTTTCTTGGTGACTCGCCTCGTGGTCTCGGTTAGCAATTCCATCATGTTCTCGTGCAGACAAGACAAGGGCATCTATCCGTACTGATCCGATGTCCTTTTGTGCCCATGACGCTTTGGCTGCGGATGACGGAGCGATTCGAAAGCTACAGCACGACTCTCTCGTAAAAGCTCTCCAGTATAGTAGCCTCTGCGGTCAGAGCCGTTCTTTTCTTACATTTTCATCGTACGCGGGCACTTGCGAAACTGTGGCCACGCTTCGAGGGACACCGCCGCGGTCGTATTGGCTAGCTCCTCGAGTAAGAGTCATGAACTTGGGAACCAGGATTCGAATCTGTTTGGGCGTTTTTTATTTGTTTTTTTGTGCTGGCCACTTACACTTGGGCTCTACATGTTGACGCGCAGAAATTGAATTGCATAGTCAGCTCGGTGCAACTGATTCTCAAAAGTCAAAGTCCAGAACGGAGATTTATTCTCGTGAAATCATATTCTCTGGATTTGTCTACCATGAAATAAATGTATAATGTCTTCTTCTTCTGTCTATAGGCCCCGTCATTGACCTGCTAGGCGCGGCGCACAAGCGCCCTGGCCTTTTTCCGCTCCTCCTCCGTCAGCGTCCAATCGATGCCGTCGTCGCCGTCCAGCGCCACCAGCTCCTCCCACTCCTCGTCCTCCATGTTGGCCACCATCATGAGCTGCGTCACCTTGCCAAACACCTCGCGGATGCCGTAGTGGCCCTTGGCGACGATGCTGACAATGGCCGAAAAGTCGCGCTCGATGCGGATCGCGCCGTACTCGCCCGTCTTGCCCGAGTAGCTCAGAATCCTCTTCTCCAGGACCCGCGACAGGTATCTCGCCGTCGTCTCCGACAGCACGCCAAACGTTGCGGGCGTCATGATGCGGCCGATGGGCTTCATCAGCATGTCCCAGCCGCGCTCGAACCGGCGCGCCACCATCTCCATGACCTGCTCCGGGTCCTCTTCGTTTTGCTCGGCATACTCGGCAAGCTCTTGCTCCGTCATGGTGTAGTCGGCATCGCGAAACGTTTCGGCGAGAACCGGCCGCAGACGCAGTTTGACCACGCGCTCAAACAGGACGTTGATTCCTTCACCGAGCAATTCATTGGACTTTGCTAGAAAAGTCTTTTGCAGCTTATGCAGCTGGTTCGCAACCCTGACGGCATCCTTTTCAAAACGGAAAGAATCTTTCAGTCCCTCGCCCGGCATTGCAATATCCGGATTCTCCTCGGAGAGTGATATACGGCCGTCAATAATCCTGTTAAGATACTGATTCGCCGTATCCAAACTGTTGATGAGGACAATGAACTGAACAATCTTGTCTTCCGGCGGAAATCCACCTTGTATGACGGGCTTCGGATATGTTTCATCACGCATCTTTCTCTGTATCATTCCAATGAAATCGCCCGTCAAAATCCGCTCAATCAATGGGATAACGCTTGATGCTACGTCTCTCTGAGCCGTCGAGATGGACTTTTGTATCGTAGTGTTCATGATGTACATTACATCATCCACGGCCAGGATAATATATGGTGCTTCGCCTTCAATCGGCTTATTCATCTTCAATGACAGCCCAGGCGGGTATTCGTCTAGCTGAAACGACTTTTCCACCGAACGGCGAAAGAAGAAGCCCGTCATGACGTTGTATGGCGACACAAGTTTCCCCATAATCTTTTTGTATAGATTGGAATTTAATATCACATCCGCGGTGGACAGCGGAGAGTCATCAGAGCTCGGACTCTAACCCAGCATTAGCAAAGTATCGGAGAGGCGCGTCTTGCAGCTGTTCTCAAGAATACAGTACTTACAACGCATTTTCCTGAAACAAATCTCGTATATAACGACCAGCGGCCGAGCATGACTGCGATTTCGCTCAGTAGCGCATCCACCTCCTTCATATTAACGCCTTCGTCTTCGCTGGAGCGACCGTTAGTTCCAGCCCCGACTGCTGGTGAGTTGATGCGCGGCGTGTTGCTTCGTGATTGTGGAGGCAGAAAGCTCTGCACCAGGAACGAGAATGGATAGCTCTTCACGTCGGTGATCTTCCTATCCAGACTGCGCTCGTCGGTCCACGTGTCAAGGATGATGCCGCCCTGCACGTCTGCTTCCATCTGGAGCCTCTCAATGACACGAACCATTTTTCCTGTACCATAGTGTCTCTCGACCAAGCCGCCGTGCCCTTCCACAATCTGCGCAATGTGCTCAAACAGCTTCGTGAGGGCGTTGGCAAAGAAGAAGCCATCCTTGCGCGTCTGGCCTCCGACGCCGTCCTTGAGCGTCGTCCTAGCTGTCCCGGCGACACCTTGGCAGACATATCTTCCGTAAACGTCGAGGCCCACTTCAGTTCGCCCGATGAGAGGGAATAGCTTGAAGAAGCGGGTGACTTTGGTTCCATCGCCGTCGGCGGCCGCCTTTTCAAACTCGCGCAGAAACAGCGTGCAGAGGCTCTCCTTGGCGTTTTCGAGTGTGACCCACGGCGCATCGGGTACTTCGACGCTGGGCACGATACCCGCGGCAAACGGGCCCTTGACAATCTCTTCAGGCACGTGGCTCGCTCTGGACAGATAGCCCGCGGCCGCTTCCCAGTCCTGCGGAGCGCCCATGGAGCCAACGACGCCGTGGACGCAGGCCTTGAGCTTCGCGACCTGCTCCACCACGCGCAGTGTATCTTCGACTCGGCTCTTTTCGAGGTCCAGCTTCTTGACCTTGCTGCTCAAGTCGCCGGCCGTCTCGGCGGCGTTGGCCAGCATGTCGTTGCCAATGGAGCGCGTGGCAATGACCTGGGAGCCCAGCCCCGCGCGCAGCATATCCAGCCGGCCCAGGTCGCGCGAGAGGTCCGTCTGCGAGGCAATCAGGGCATCGAGGCGTCGGGTGATGCCCGACTCGCGGGCATGCAGGGCGTCGAGGGCGGCTCGCACTTCGGCCAGCGTGGTGGCATTCTCGAGCCCCGCTGCGGCGGCGTGGTTGTGGTGGTGTTTCGCAGAGATGGTCGTCGCATCGTCGCTGTGAGCGCGATTGGCGCCGCCGTGCATTAAGGCGGACATTGGCACAGGCGTGATTGATCTGAACCGCGCATCGCTGTCGAGCTGGCCTTTTCTGTGTTGTGTTAAAAGGAGTAGGAGTTTGCCAGAGGAAGCTCTGGGTGGTGTTCCTGGCCCTTGAGACAGCGGGCCCATCCTTGGACTGGTGGGCTTTGGCTACCCTGAACCACAAGTAGTTCTGCAACTTTTACGCAAGAGACTGGTAGTAATTTGATGCAGAGCCCAATGAGTAAAACCAATTCGTCAAGCCGTCAATACTTCTGACTCTCGGTAGCATATGCTTTGTCGCATTGACGCTACTCAGTAGTTCTACATCTTGAGACGGGACGATTTTCCAATCAAACAGCCCTGTCTTAGCGGCGGCTGCCTTACTTCCGTGACCAGTGTATACTAAAAATTGTTTCCTGCGAGTAACGAGACTTTTATATTTAAATCAGCTGAATTAATTCCACCTCGTGTTTGCGCCTCCCAAATATGCAACAAGTTGAGTAGCTATGTGTTTCGTCTATACAGCTTGGCTATAACCACTCACCAAACGCCGTTGGCCGTACTTCAAGTACTTTCTCAGCTCGTCAGCCCAAAAGACTGTGCTACACAGAATGGTCAAGCGGAAGAGATCACCAAACGTCAGAGGCACTGTCTGGAATACTTCCTGGAGCGCTGGCAAATATATGACAAGAATCTGGCCCACGATGCTCAGAGACACAGCCCAGTTGAAAAGGTTGTTGGAGAATAGACCAACTTCGCCGCGGAGAAAGGATTTGCTCTCCGAGCGGCAGCTCAATGCGTTGAACATGTCAAACAGGACAAAGCAGGTAAAGGTCATGGTCGTGTCACGTCGCGTGACTTCGCCATCGGCAAGCATCTCATGGCTGTATATCAACATGGTTCCAACCATTATGATGAAGGCAGATGTGAACACGCGTGTAATGACACCGCGTGTCAGAACAGGGTCATTTCGTTTACGAGGCGGCTTGGTCATGACATCTGGGTCAACAGCTTCCACGCCAAGGGACTGAGCGGGAGGACCGTCCATGATAATGTCTAAGGATGGGGTCAGCAGGATAAGGTTAAGCAGCGACCAGTAATTTGCAACTTACTAATCCAGAGAATCTGCATCGGATTGAGCGGATTCTTAAAGCCGAGCAGGGTGCAAAGAAATACCAGCGATAGGCCAGCAGCACTAGTAGAGAGCTGGAATCTGAGAAAGTTTTGAATGTTGCTAAAAATGCCCTTGCCTTCCTCGATGGCACAGAGAATGGTCGAGAAGTCGTCATCGGTGAGAATCATATCGGAAGCCTCCTTGGCAACATCAGTGCCATGACGGCCCATGGAAATGCCAATATCAGCCTTCTTCAGTGCAGGTGCATCATTGACGCCATCACCAGTCATGGCAACAATATCGCCGCGAGATTGCAGGGCTCGAATAATCTTGAGCTTGTGGTCTGGAGTCGTTCGAGCACAGATGGTGGTGTGCTGTATGGCATCCGCAAGGGCTTCATCTGACATGTTCTCGATGTCATCGCCTCGCAGCACCGGCTTGACAGTAGTTTGTCCAGCCGAATATGAGCTGGCGGTCGCGATATTCATACCGAGCTGCCTGCCCACAGCGAGAGCCGTCGCCTCCGCATCTCCAGTAATCATAATAACTCTAACACCTCCGCGCATTAGTCGTCGGATAGATTTGCCGACACCGGGCCTAGGTGGATCGCTCATGCCAACAACTCCAGCAAATGTCAGCCCCTTAAAAGCGTCTTCTCCAGGAAGAAGAGAAGACGCCTCCGCTCCTGGCGTGCTTGTTCGTGTGTTGGATTTACCAAAACGTGAAACAGGCCCACTTGCGAAGGCGATCACGCGGAGGCCCTTTGAAGCCATGGATTCCGCAGCCTGAATAGCTTCTTGGCGGCGAGTTGCGTCGAGGACGATTTCTCGGCCGTCCTTATGAATATATGTATCACAGGCCGCAGTGACCTTTTCGATGGATCCTTTCATGTATGCATATTCCTTCTCGTTACCAATGATTACGCCCATCCACTTCCTCTCAGAGTTGAACGGGATATCGTGTACACGAACTCCAGAAGATTCACGGGCATCGTGCTCCTTGAACTTGTCCAGAAGATCCATGATGGCGACATCAGTAGGATGACCAAACCATCTTGTGAACGAGGGAGAGTCCCCTCGACCCGAAGTCGATGACATGACAGCCAAGGATGGGACGGCACCTTCTGTATGACTGTGCGCAAGTCGTGCATCGTTGGCAATATTGGCAATGCGCAAGATCCTAGAGGCACCTTGCGAGAGGCTCGAGTCCATGGCCTCGGCTTCTTCCTCGATGTTGATAGCCTCTCGGCCAAAGTGCCACAACTCGACTGTCGTCATGTGGTTGGTCGTGAGTGTGCCCGTCTTATCCGTGCAGACAACATTTACGGACCCGAGCGTCTCGACCTTGGGCATGCGACGCACAATGGCATTGTGCTTTGCCATGCGGTGTACGCCGAGAGCAAGCGTGACGGTGACGATGATTGGGAGCCCTTCAGGAATGGCGGCAACGGCCAAGGAGATGGAAATGGTAAAGATTTCCAACAATTTCTTGCCTTGCAAAAATCCAACCAGAGAGATGAGGCCAATAACGACGAATGACGCCTTACTGAGCTGCGAGCCTAGATCATCCATTGAGAGCTGCAGAGGCGAACGAGGGCTTTCGGTTCCGGACACGCTTGTTGCAATGGCGCCGAATTGAGTGGCTCCACCTGTCGCGAAAACGATGCCCTGACCGTGGCCAGACTTGACCAGAGTTCCCATGTAGGCAATATTTTCCATGCTACCGCTGGAGTTGGGCGAGAGCGAGGATTGGGCAGCGTCGTTGCCAAATTGGGGCATAACATGGCGACGCTTCGCTTCAGTGCCGAGTCGAACAGGGTCAGTCTCACCAGTCAGGTTAGAAGCGTCAATAGTGAGATCTGCGGCTTTGATAACGCGAAGATCAGCGGGGATACGATCACCAGTGGTGAACAGAACCAAATCGCCAGGCACGAGTTGAGAGGCCATGACCTTGGAGGAAGTGGCATCTAGAACGGTATCTTCCGGAGTCTTGGTGCCAGGATCCCCAATTTCTTGAGCATTGGTGATGCTGGAGGGCAGTGCCGGGCCTTTCGGAGCGGACGTCTTGTGAGGCGAGCCGCGCAGAAGATGAGCGTGATTCGGAACCAAATGATTCAGTGCCTCAATGGACTTCTCAGATCTATATTCTTGTATGAATCCAACACTAACGACAATAGTGACAGCGACTGTAATGCTGACTGCATCATCGGTATTGCCCAGGAGCAGAGATGCGCCTGCGGATACCAGCAACATCACAATGAGAGGTTCCTGGAATTGTTTGAGAAAGCGCAGCCATAGAGGCTCTGGATCATCGTGAGGAATCTCGTTGGGACCATGACTGCCGAGTCTGGTGAGACCTTCGTTCGGGGTTAGACCATGAGTTAGGGACGTTCGCAGGCTGGCGGCGGCTTCGCTTGGTGTCATGAAGGAGAACTCGTCTGCGACACTCTGTGAGGGAAAATTAGACAAGAAAACAACAAAGGTGGGTTATAATGCTTACACGAGCATGCGCCGATGTTGTTCTGGTATGGCGCGGCCGCGACGGTGGCTGATCGTATTCGGGGCCATCAGCGCCTGGGCCAGTGATTGTTGGCGTTGACGAGGTGGGAAGCAGAGAGCCATTGTCTGCACGACCTCGTTCGGACCACGGCAGTGACATGGTTGCACTAGATGCTATACGGCGACAGGGAGGTTGCGGGAGCCTAAATCGCTTTGCTGCAGCTCTCGAGTTGTCATGGGAGCTGATGGACGACGTGTCTGGACGAAGCTCAGAGCGCAGAGAGGACGAAGCGAGAGCGCGCTACAACCTGCTGTGCCTCTCGTCGTAGGAATAGACGAGAATAGCACAAGTGGCACGAAAGAAGGCCTGGACGGGAAAGCAGACAGAAACGCCGATGCTGGAAAAAAGATGCCCAGCAGCTTCACAAAGGAGTCGTCGCAAAAGCTGGCTGAATGCATGCTGGGCAACAAGAATCCAAGGAACAGGCCAGCTAGGCTGTCCCTTTTGGGTGGGGCCGCAGGGAGCAACAGGGGCGGGCGGCTGTAAGGCGCCAAGCACCTAGTAAGCCGAGCTATGCTGGGCCGCACAAGACGAAATATTTGGATGAGGAGGTTTTGAGTAAGGCCAGAAAATAGAGAAGAATTCGTCTTTTGTCGGAACACCCCGCGAACGCATAGCCTGTCTTGCTGAATGTACAGCTTGCTGTTCGGGAATAAGCCTGCTGTGTATCTTGGGCAGGCCTGGCCTTGATTACTGGTACTGTGGGGTATGAAGCGCCCACCACAAACTTTGCTCTGATATGGTCGAGCGTCTGCTCAGGAAAACAATCTACTAGATACTGCACAATGGTATATGAAACAGATCCAAGTGTCTATCAGATCGCAGCAATGGGCAGACCGAGGGCGCTGGTAATCAAGATGCACGACATAGAGGTCCCGGTAGCACAAGGCATTGCATGGGGTACGAGACGCTATGCCCCTTTGGGTGCCGGACCATCGTTGCTCCCTGGAGCCGCTGTACTACAGGCGGTGTCGCCATGGCCGCTGTACCCAACAGCTATGAACAGCGCCACCCAGGGGCGAGCAGCTGTTGGAGTCTGCCATCCTGCTCCCATTCAGGAGACCCTAATTGGCAGCCCACTTATCCCAGACGCCCAATACTTATCGTTGTTGCATGACAGGAACCTCCAGCCCTGGAACTGCAAACGCTACATCTCAGCCTCTCACTTCTTCTGACCATCATATCACAACCACCGACAACACCTTCTCCTCGTTGCGTCTTCTTCGCTCTTGTTCAACAGGGTAGCATCGCGCTCTCGTCTCAGCCAGCTCCCCCGCAAGCCTGCTCGACTAGCAATCCCTTTCAGACTCGTTCCAGGCGCCAAATCCCGTGACAAGGCGACTTTCTACTGCCCCTCCTTTGGGCAGCATCTGAGCACCTGCATTGCGCTCCACCGGCGGTTTCTCCTATTCACCATGTCCAATCTATTCTCTGGGATGTAAGTATTTTTGTCTGCTGTTTTTCTTTGTCTTGGTCTTGCTTGACTCTTCCTGCGTGGCCATCGTCCACTTGCATTGTTGCTGTCCGCCCCTGTTCTGCCAGCCTCAATGTCGGCGCCGCCAAAGCACCATCTCGCCCTAGCGGTGAGGGGCTACTGCTGCTATGCGTTCCGTGGAACTACCTGGTGCCATTGCAATCCGATTCTGAGGAAATTTTGAGATGCCGGTGCTGCAAGAGGCAGACAGGTCCTGTTATTCCTGTTCGACGGCTCATGGTAACTACTCTACGGTGATGATGCTGTCAAAGCTCTCCGTCAGTTTCACACTCTGATGTATCGACTGCACAACAGCTCCCCACGTTGCTGCTCTGTTCACCACCACAATCTGCAGCTTCTCGATAGCGCAAAATGTGTCAAAACACGTTGCCGTGCCACGTACTGACGCTGCGCTATGCTCGCTATTGTTGCGCGTCCCAATCCATTGCCTGCTACTGTTGTCTGTCGCGCTTGGCAAACTCAATGTGCTGACCAAGTGCCTACAGCAACGCCCGTTTCCGAGGCGGATCAAACAAGTCCCCCGGTCCTCCTCAGAAAAGCCCAACCTCCTCGACCGGCCAGCTGCCAATTTCCGATTCTCAGTCACAAGGAAGCCAGTCGTCAGCCAGCCTCGCCCCAAAGGTACCTCCGCTGCCAAACTCGCCTTCACTTGCCCAGACCATCGGCATGGATGAGAACAACGGCAGCATCCCGAGCGGTGACGAGATTATCAACTCCTATCATCTCCCGAAGCCGCTACCGCTATGGCTCAACGCCAACTGCACAAAACACATTGTCAAGGGCAATTTTATGACCCTGAGTGCCAGACCAAAGACAGTTGAGCCAGGAGAATGGATCGCCCACCAGGGTAAGAGATGATTCATTGCAGAGACAGCACGCCAAACTAACGGGCTTGTAGTTGTTGAGCACTACCGAAACCTTTGGAATTTCGTCCGCGTCGTCCACGAGAAAGAAGATACTGGTCTTTCAATCTGCAACTCCACAACATGCCCCCGTACCTCTGCCGGAATGTAAGAAAGCAACTGCTACTTTGGAGGATTGCGGGTAGACACTGACCATTGCTCACAGTAATCACTCGTTTACCTGGCTTAACAGAGACCGTGAACCTGTCGAGCTACCAGCGTACGAATACATGACCTTGATGCAGCGATGGATTTCCGGCAAGATTGACGACCCGACCATTTTCCCTACCGACCCATCCGGCGTCTCGTACTCTCACAACCCTGCGATTACTACGACACCGCTATCGCAGCTGTCCAACCCCGGCGAGAAGGAGTGGTTCGGCAAACGATCCGGATTTCCTGACAAGTTTCTGGAGGTTTCCCAGATGATCTTTCGCCAAATGTTCCGCGTATACGCCCATCTGTACTGGGCGCATTTCACGGAGCCATTCTATCACCTGAACCTGGAGAAGCAACTAAACAGCTGCTTCTCTCACTTTATCCTTACCGCCACAGCACTTGACATGCTTGGTCCTAACGAGCTGGAGCCCATGCAGCCTCTTGTCGACCTTTGGGCCGCCAACGGTACATTTCCACCCGAGTCCAAGGCTTACGAGTACGCCAACCTTCGCGCTGGCGAACGTCTTCTGCAACTGGCCGGCATGACCCAGCAGTAGATGCATGATATGCACCATTTAAGGCACCATATATCTATGCCGCAATCTATTTACGATCATACTTGTGCGTTCGCGTTGCGTTGGCTTTGTTATGCATACGGCTTTGCCGCCAGCTGCCGTGAGTCCGGCGAGAGGGAGTTTGAAATTACGCAACAAGATGTTTTGTCATTACCGAAGAAGAGGGAAATGTACTGGCGCGGGTGTCAATTAGTAGATGATCAAGGCCCTGGAGTTTCTAGGTCGTTTTTGGCTAGCACATAGTCTTGCGATGACTGAATCGATTGCTGCTAGGACTTGTACGAGGATATGTGATGTTCCCTGCAGTATCTGCATGCGCAGCAGTTGCAACATGTCTTGAGTATGCCGTGATACTTTAACGTGACGCATCCATGCTTCTTGGCGCATCTTCACAAGAAGAGAGTATTACCGGACACAGCGGAGTGCAGGTGTCTTGCTGTTTCAGACACAATCACGGCCTTGCAGAAGCATGGAGAGGGAGGCAAGTCGATGAGCTGCATGTCAGAGGCGACGAAGCGACGCATGCAGAAATTGTCTCAGATACAGTATAACACAAGATACCATCGACAAAGACTGAAGGACAGAGTCGGGGGATTCTACCACGGGCGATGATGGATGGCGTTTGGCGGTGACGGGAGTGGACTGAAACCTGTGGCTCAATCTTTGGGGGGGGGGGGGGGGGG
>JARJRE010000612.1:0-35086 GCA_030783385.1 Akanthomyces dipterigenus | reverse complement strand
CCACCTTTTGTGGGCTGCGTGCCCTTATGCCGTCGCAGCTAGTCAGGGCTGCGTGACAAGGCAGCTACCAAGCCCAGCCCCTTTGTTATTGCGCATCTATACCCCGCTCTGCTGGCTGTCGTTTGCATGGTTATAACTTGTCTGCTGCGACCTGCCCGGTTCGCCGGGGGAGCCCTTTGAGGCACCTGCATCAAGATTGTCGGGCCGTCGCGATTTTCAACCATGATTTCAGCCTAGGCTTTTGAGGCTTATTGCAGATGTCATGAATGACCTACGCCCTCGTATTGGGACACCGCTTCATGTCCTGTGGCATGCGAGTTTGGACAGGAGCTCAGTCTTTTTGAAAGCACAGTTGCATTCATGCTAAAACGCAGTCACCGGTCCTTATTGCTTCTTCGTTGAAAAGTTTGGCGGCGATACTACCGTGATGAGCAACACTGCGACCTACCCAATCGAGTAATGGGCCGGGGTTAAGAAGCTGACCAGCCGCAGCGCTAGGCTGACCCAAAATAGCTGATTTTGCAGCTGCGCCGACGAAATCCTGGCGTATTAACGTATCCCGGCAGCTGCCCCATACATGACGGGATACATCATACAGGGCTGGCCGAAAACTGGGCGTTGTGAATGGAGTCTATAAAGACGCGCTGGCCGCCTGCTCGCCAACCATGCATTGATTGATATACCAGTCTCTGTGAAAAGAGTGTTTGTAGCGAACATCACGATGCATCCCTCCACGATGACCTCGTTTGCCACCGCGGCGCTGCTTTCTGTCGCCGCCGCCAGACTCGACAAGCCCGTCATCAAGCCCCCCTTTCCCAACGGCGGTCTCGGCAGCCTGGGCCCTGATCTCATGTCGTCGCTCAAGATTGCCTCGCACACGACCGACGACTGGGACGAGGACCACCTCCCGCGCGACTGCAAGAAACTCGCCCGCGGCGCCGGCCTCTCGCCCCTCGACGTCGCCGCCTTCAACATCCGCTACGACGACTGCAAGAGCCAGCCGTGGGTCTTTTGCCGCCACAAGGACTCGCCCCTGAGCAAGGCGGACATGACGGAGCTCTTTGGCCGCCTCCCCGTGCGCATGCGCCAGTTTGTCCGCCACATCATCGCGCTGCCCGGCCAGCGCTCCGCCGGCAGCGCGGCCGACAACATCCAGCTCAACGGCGACTGCGACATCACCGTCTTCCTCCACGAGACGGGCCACTCGCTCGACTCGCACGCCTTTGACCCCAAGCACGGCGCGCCCTTTTCCAACGGCAAGGCCTGGACCGACGCCTACGCCAGGGACGCGGCCGTCACCGACGCCTACGCGCAGACGTCGCAGCAGGAGAACTTTGCCCAGGAGACGGTCGTGTCCGTCTACGACAAGAACGTCAAGGGCGGCATCGGCAAGATTCAGCCCAACGCAAAGGCCATCCGCAACGCCTACACCACCCTCGAAAAGTACATTGGCAACATCATCATCCCCGGCGGCGAGTGCACCCACCGTCTGGAGAACAGCCCGTCTGTGCCCAAGGCCGACGCTGCCAGGACTCGCCTGGTGCCCAAGTCTGAGCCTGTCGGCGAGGGCCTGACCAGAATCGAGCCCATTCCCTTTGGTCCCATTACCCCGGCTCGCTACTAAGCTAATAGGTACTATTGTAGAAAGTATCAGAGTTGGATAAGGTGTATATGGCAATGTAGTATAAGCATGGGAATATGAGGAAATAACGGGTAAATAATGAAAAAGAGCTTTGATTTGGTTGTACATGTGGCAGTCCGGAATAAGTGAATGCCGACGAATTTCGTGCTGCGTGCGGCGCCTGCGGAGGCGATGACACCGACCACTCATTATTGTGACAAGCATGGCTTTGTGTAAATAGGTTTGACCTTAAGCTATTTGAAAATTTGAGTTTTGCACGCAACGGACGTACCAAGCAAGCCCTCATCGGAGCAGCACAAGACTGGCCAAGATTGTGACGACTCTATTGCTGCCCAGTTCTTGTTGGTTGTCACTCCAGAGTGTTTCAACTCGCACAGAGGCATGAACCGCACAGCCGTCAATAGTTGGATGCAAGGACAAGCAGCCGTTGTAGCCTCCGCCAAGTTTGTATTGTTCATGCATCATGGCCACAGAGGAATCATTAGTAAAGTTGCAACGTTGCAATGAATACCTGATTCATTGTTGCGGGGAAGACAAGTATGGGGTATACCCATCTACCAAACTCATTAAGAGGGTCCATGGACGAGTGCTCTGCGAGTCTAGAGCTGCATCGCAGCTGATTAGACTTTTCAAATCTTTTCAAGGCAGACAGGACTTGCTATGCGTCAAACCTTGCGTCTTGCTTCTCAGCCGCCAAGTGATGCTTCGGCCATCCCTTTCCTGTGGCCATCCCGTTCCTATGACGTGATCAAGAAACTTAATACAAAAGGCGTCAGGGAATTTTGTATGCTAGAATTATCTCTCAAGTCTATGCACTCGCTGTTGGAAAATCTGCCTCGCCCCATGCAAGATCCATCTAATCAAGAAGAAGCGTTCTCAGCGAGTCAGATTCGATGGACATGTGGATTCAATATCAAAAGTCTCCGGCTTAGAACAGTACTTTGTGCATCTAGGTGGGAATAAAACGATCTCTGCATTCTCTGGCTCAAAAGCTGTGATTCGCCCTCGTCTAGATCAGCAGAGCGATTTGGGGTGTATCGTGAATAACAAGGCCAGTGCCATGCTGTCCAGCTTGAGCCTCTACATGACCGTGAAGCGAGAATAGAGTTGCACAGCATGATGACGATCCGGACTAGCCATCTATGCCCGATGACGGACCTGGACCACTTCGGTAGCACTTACACCGAAAAATACCGCGATCCCTTACGTGGAGTAGCAGGAAGGAACTCGCGATCGGCATATTTCTCCACTAGCCATGCAAATAGTGCTTACTTCGTTGCTGCGGACCGCGCTCTCCAGCAAGTGCTCATTGACCATTGCGTGCTGAAAGAGACCATTGTCCTAGAACACTCATTTATTATGCAACGGTCTTTTGCGTAGACAAACCCAAAATCTATTCAGCCAGCTTATTGTGCTTGGGTAGTCAGCTTGTGCGTATTTTTGAGCCCTGCCAACTCGACTGTGTCCTCAGCCGCGTGCAAAGCAGAGAAAGTTTTGATGCACCTCTAACCGAGGATTGACATCAGAAAGTATTTCGATGCCATCGTATCATAAACCTGTAGCGGAGCGTGCATGTTTCAATTTGTCGTCGTCCAGTCAGCCCAACCAACATTACTTGATACAGCTCACAGCACAGCCCAGCCAAGATGGCAGGGATTCGATGCATTGCGGCCAACCGACCCGGGGGATCAGGTCATCATTCGCAAAAGAGGAGAAGCGAATAGAAACAGGGACGGAGCATGTGGGAAAGCCTGCATGTATTGCCAAGCCGCATTGGCAGCCTTGCGTCTCTTCGGGCAAGCTCCATGCAGCACCAGCGAGAGACTGTGTTAACAAGCTGTCTCTTGTTGTTCTCATTTTACCGTGGCAACTCGAAGAAAGTTTCTTCCGCCCAACTACGGTACTTGCCTAGAGTAAAAAGTCGCAATCGGGGCCTTCTCGCTTACACCGCTATAAATGGAGCGCGGACGCGTTTCTGAAACGCCATCCCCGAGCTCGCAGCCTTGGCTCAGCCCATTGTGCCCATGGAGAACGGCTCTCGATTGAGGAATGTGGAGGAGAGGCGCACAAACAGTGGTCAGCATGTAACAAGTGCGGGTGACCAACAGGAAGAAAGACAAATTCCAAACTTTATTATAAACCGGGCACACGAGCAAAAGACGGGATGCAGTCCAACAACCGTCGAGGCTTACTGGGCTCTGCCAGGCGCGATGCGACACCACCAGTGTTTGAAGGGCAAACTTTGCTGGCAGCGCTCATTGCGAGCGACCTGACGTGCCGTATTTCCGCCTCGATTCTTTTTCTCAGCCTGCTCCATTCGGGCCGGCACATGCGCTGCCAGCAGAGTCTGTCGGCATGATGCAGTGGTGTGTAGAAGCCGCCAGCGCTGGCATCATGCCGTCTACCCCAAGCCTTGCAGCAGAATCCAACGGGCGCTAGGGGCAAAAGGGTTCGGTACTTACTTTTCAAACTTGCATTTTTAAAAGGCAGGCAGAGCTTAATCAGGCGAATCGCGGGCCAAGTTGTAAAGGGGACTGCAGCCGTGTGTGTAGGCCAGTGCTGTCGACTGTAATAGCTGTCTGTAGTAGACGAAATGCCTTTTCCTGATTGGGCGGATCAAGAAGACTCCCCAAGTCTACCGTAAACACTGACGACCTGTGCCCACGAACATATTCGACCCTTGTCTGAAACGGTTGACCGTGTGGGCTGTAACCAACGCCCAGTCCCGGACTCTCAGGCCCCTCTCTGCCACGGGCGAGATTGTGACTGGGCTGGTCCCTGACGATAGCATTCGATGACAGGACACATAATGCTCAACGGGGGAGTAGAAGCTCGCTTGCACGGTGAAAGAGTCGGCCCTCCCGCCGGCGAGAGGCAAGGCTTCAAGCATTCGCAGAGACACATTGTCGGCAGTTGCTTGGCGCGTCGAGCTTGTTCTACACGGGATTGCCACGGAAACTTGGCGCCCGAAAGTCTATTATTCCCCTTCTTCCTAGGCGCTCATTCGCAGGCCGGTGCATGTTGTCCCAAACTACATTATTTGTCTTTTTTAAAGTTTTTCTTTTCTTTTTTTGTAATTCATCATTGTCAAAGCTCAGCCTTGCCAAGAGGCCCAGCCAAGACGAGAAGCCTCAACACTGATCCAACCCTGCCCCCTGCACACCACGTCTCCGGCAGAGGGCCATGAAACAATGGCCCCCTCCCTCGCGGCTCCTGTCGACGTTTGACGTTGTGGTCTCCGAGAGCAGGAACTTTCTCGTCCTCTCCCATCCCTCTCTTTACACAACACGGTTGTTCATGCAAGCATTCTCTCTCCTTCTCCGTGCCAAAAGCAACGCTATTCAGTTGCATCGGCTGATTTCTTCCTCCTGCCGGTCGGGGACTGCGCGAGCCACCACCAAGAATTCTAAAACAGAACGAAACTGAGAGTCATCAGCGGACATGATATAATGCTCCTGTGTGCCCGCCAATCTACCAGACACGGCGCAGCTGCGTCTCACTCATACCACCACACACACACATACAGTCCTTCGTGGCTTCTGTCGCTTCCACAAAGATGACGCCCCCGGGCTCGGTAAAGCTGCTTGGCCAGAATGGGAAAATCATATCCTATCCCAAGCCAACAGACGACTACGATGATCCCCTGGTAAGCAGCCATGCCAGCTGGCTGCTGCAGCCCGGCCTCCACCTCCCAGCGCATCATCACTGACCCCCCATTGCCAGAACTGGTCGCTCCGCCGCAAGGCCATCCACTTCGGCATCATCCTCATCTTTGTCGCCGTCACCTTTGCCTCGGTCGACCTCTCCCTGCTGCGCGACGAGCAGCTCGCCCTCGACCTCGCCATGGACGCCTCGCAGCTCGCCGTCTCCACCGCCTTTCGCTACATCGGCATGGCCCTCGCCGCCGCCCTCTTCGTCCCCCTCGCCTACCGCTACGGCCGCCGCCCCATGTACCTCGTCTCGCTGCTGCTGCAGCTCGCGGCCGCCGTCTGGATGGCGCGCGTCCGCCGCGCGTGGGAGTACCGCGCCGCCAACCTGCTCTCGGGCGCCGGCGCCGTCGTCGCCCAGGCCCTCATGCCCATGACCGTCACCGACCTCTTCTTCACGCACCAGCTCGCCTCGGCCTACGGCCTCGGCGTCTTTGCGCAGGGCGTCGGCTGCTTCGTCGGCCCCATGGTCACGTCGGAGATTGTCGAGCGCCACGGCGGCGACTGGCGCTGGATGGCCTGGGCCATGGCCGCCACGTTTGGCGCCACCGCCGTGCTCGTCTTCTTTGGCGCCGAGGAGTCGACCTTTGTGCCCAACATTGACAACCAGGTCGCCGCCAAGACGCGCGCGGCGGACGAGGACGAGGAGGCCGAGGCCGAGGCCGAGGACGAGGCCACGCACTTTTACAACCGCCCCGTGTCGTACGCCGCCAGCAGCCGCTACAGCCGCGCCACCGAGGCCGTCGACGCAAAAGCCGTCGTGACCGAGCAGCACGACGTGCTGGATCTCGTCGACATCAACCGCCCGGGGGCCAGCAGCGCCGCGTACCTCGACCTGCCGCCCGGCCCGCGGCCGCTCCGACAGCGCTTCGCCTTGCTGACGCCCACAGGACGACCGATTCGCCAGCGCTTCCTCTCCGCCTTTGTCATGCTCGGGCTCTTTCCCGGCGTCATCTACGCCGCGCTGACGTACGGCTTCCTCCAGGCCTGGCTCTCCATGTTCAGCCAGGTCGTGCAGCTGCAGCTGACAAAGGCCCCGTACAGCCTGAGCCGGCACGGGCTCGCGCTGCTGGATCTCGGCCCGCTGCTGGGCCACGTCCTCGGCAGCCTCGTCGTGCCTCTGCTCAGCGACTACTGGATCGTGGCGCGGGCGCGGCGCAACGGCGGCGTGTACGAGCCCGAGATGCGTCTCTGGTTTGCTCTTGGCGGCGGTATTTTTGTCGCCGCGGGCATCTTGATATTCGGACTCGGCATCGCAGACAAGGCACGGATTTCCATCCTGCTCATGGGTTACGTCTTCTTTTCGTTTGGATACGCCATATGCCAAGAAACCAGCCTGACCTACATTACGGACTGCTACCACAACGTGAGTCGTTCAACCGACATTCCATGGACAATTGCAGAACTAACAAATGCTAGATGATTGGTGATGCCATGGTCGGAGTCGTCTTCTTTCGCAACGCCGTGGCCGTCATCCTATGGATTGGCATCATGCCCCAGATAAATCCCGCGCAGATCAACTGCGTCTTCATTTTTGTCTCCATCGCGGCATCCATCGTGCTGCTCATCCCCGTCCTGCTGCTCATCTGGGGTCGCAAAGGCCGCGCCCTGACAGCGTCCAGGTACCGGGAGTACTCGCTGGCAGCGACGCCGCCGTCAACGCTCAAGAAGATTATGGGCGATCGCTGATTGCGTCGAGTATACATTGAGCATGTAGTTTCATTGCAGGGGGACAATGTAACAGAGCATGCGAGACCCCCTGATTGCGTGGATATAAGTGGAAACACGGGTTCTGTGCCGGACACAACGTAATGAATCAGCTAATAGAGGAGGAAGCCCCGTACTATATATAATACCAATGCATAGCTAATAAAGATACCACAACGATATGTCGATTACGCTGCTTAAGAGTCGCGGCTCATAGTCCCTAGATTCGGCAATCTAGACCACTTTTATCCTTGCTCTGCAGATGGCTGCTCTCATCCCAGTCATACTCTCAGCCTGGTAATGTCTTCAGACCAAGGATACGAAACACGTGCAGGTAGACTCATGTCGTATGGTTTCAGCATTCAAAAATTGTCATATCTATCATTAATACGGCCAACCAGCATCGAGTCCGTAGCTTACTCGCGCAGTTTTGCTCGAAAAAGGTCAGGAGCATCAACAGCTGATTCCATGATGCAAGCAAAAAGAACAAGTAAAAACGAGTGTGATGTGTCCGCATATCGTCTAAAAGATGCTGTTGACGATATTGCTACCAATACTCGCACCCGCACCAAAAATCGCCGCGTTACCAAGCTTCTTGCCAAATTTTTTACCATATTCACCTGCCTTGCCACCCTGGCCCTCTTGACCCTGCTGGCCACCGCCGTCGGCCACCGCCACCGGGGGAACGTTGGCATTGTACGGGTTTTGCTGCCCCGGTGGTCCCGCCGGGTACCCATACTGCGGCTGGGGAGGACCGTAGCCCTCGGGTGCCTTGTAATCCTGCTCCGGCATGACATAGTTGCGCGGGAAGATGCCCTCCTGGCCGGTGCGCTGGTTCATGCCCATCCACCAGTCTTGGTTCATGTACTCGTAGATGGCGATGCGGTCGTCCTTTTCAAAGGAGAGATCGCGGGCGTCGGACGCGCCGTAGCGGTACAGGGCGCGGGCGTGCGCAATGATGGGCTTGCCGTTGGCGGCACCGCGCGGAGGCACGCCAGGCGCGGACGTATCGTTGTAGGACGGCGGCGCAGGGGACGTTGAGTTGAGGTTCATGTTTTGAAAACCGAGCGTCGACGGGGGGTTAGTCGGCCCATTGTCGCGGGCGGCGGGCGAAGGGCTGGACACGGCCGGTGTCGGGATGTTGGATGAGGCGCCGTTGCTGTTGGCGGTGGTACGTAGGGGCCCGGACAAGGACGACTCGGGCGGTAAGGATGCGTTGATGGTGTCGAACACGTTTTCGTCAATGACGCCCTTTTCGAGGAGGTTCTCAAGTTCCTACAACAGCGAAACCGGCTTTAGCAAGATTTCTCAACTCCTCAACTCTCATTTTTCCTTTGCCGCTGAGCGACTGGGAGATCATGAAGTGAAAGGGCCCGTCGTACGTTCTTGATATTCCGGAGCGACCGATTGGTCTCCATGATGGTCTGGCGCTCGGCGGACACCATCTTAGCGGGGGAGCGCTGCGCCGTCGAGGACAGGCGGAGGGTGTTGTATCTTTGGAAAGGCGGGAGGGAGGCAACAGGTGAGGCCGTCTGCGTTAAAGTCTTCGAGGGAAAGAGACACTGTCTGTCGATAGTGACATGGGATTAGGAAGATGGAGGAGACTGAGAATGGCGGTTTGACGTGGACGCCATGGAATTGGAAACGGACTAGTGGGGGATTTCGGAGCGCGGCCCAGCCGGCTGTGGCGATGTCGCTGTGGCAGTGCAGCTTGGCGGCTCGAGCACCACGAGCACAGCATTGTCAGCTCGTATTCTAGAAGGGATGGCGATATTGCCTTAGAATAGGGCGGCCGATATAAATGCAGATGCAATCATGCTTATAGCCAGGCTTGCCTTTGGCCCTTTGGGGTTGCTACTGCTATAATGGCAGCATCTGGACAGCAAACATGCGGTTGCGCGGACTGGCTTGACGGCGAAGAAGGGAATTGAGGTGTGTTGCTACATCACCGAAATTTACTTGTTAAACTCGTGTCCAATTCCGAATTCTCAGGATCGAGTTTTTTAATCCACTTCGATTTCACGAAACCACGGATGCTGTAGAATCTCGGCCGCTGTAGGCCTCTCTGCAGGATCATACTGCAAAATCCAGCGTATCATCTCCTTCGCTTTCTGGCTCTCATCTTCATCGAGCTCAGTTTCCGCCGCATCAAATGCGTTTTCCATGGTCGGCCTAGGCAGCAACAATGGCTCGCCGCCCTCCGGCACGCCGCCCAGCATGCAATTGTAGAGTGTCCCGTCCGGCTTGAAGTAGCACGACGATGTTTTCCAAGCCTTGTGATACTTGTCAGGCAAGGCACCGAGTCGAGCAGTAAGCCTCATGATGTGGTCGTCATCTTCCCACTTGGAGCCAAGCACGCAGAACAGGGGTTGGCCAGTGATGAGTTCGAAAACTAGGCAGCCGAAACTCCAGACGTCCAGAGAAGCGCCCATCTCCCCGGCAAAGATCAGCTCTGGTGCTCGCAGCCCGAGCGGAGTAGTAATATTGCTTGGCTTTTCCGACAAGAAATAAGCTATTGCGGTCAGCCGATGTTCTCGGAATCGTGGTAGCGACATACCTCCGCCCATGTCAGACAACTTGATCTTGAATCCGTCCTCGTACGGAGTGAATGGTGTCAGAGGCAGTGGAATACACAAGTATGGCGGCGCCCACAAGTCTTTTTTGCCGTCCAGTCTTTCCACAGGGCGAGAGATCAGCCTTGCCTCTGCATTCTCTTCCTGCCGTAACGACTGCTCCGGCACGCCATCAATGTCACCGAGCCCAAAGAGTATATTCCCCGGTTGGAAGTCTCCATGAGCCACACCGATCGAATGGAGATGTGCCAAAGCTTGTAAGGCTTGCTTCAAAATGCTCTTTGCCATGTTGGGCGGGTAGCGGACTTTCATTTCGTATAGACGAGGGTTGAACTGGGGAAGTTCCTCGACCATGGTATTCACACTAGGTCCCATCGGTTCAAAAACGAAGCATCCATGTATGCCGTTTGGTCCGTTATGTCTAAACTCTGCCAGGAGTCGCGTGATGCGCCGTTCGCTTTCTGATGACGCTTGGGTGGCAATAAAGTCCAAGACTCGCTCCTCATTGGTCTGCCCGGAAATCTCAGAAACAAGTATCTTCAGGGCAACATATTTTGCATGTCGTTTGGGCCATCAGCATCAAGGCTACGGATAACATCCTCGTGGCTTCATATAGTACTAGATACCGCACATCTCGGGCCAACCACACGGTCGAGTAGGAGCCCTCGCCCAACTTTCGTACGACTTTATACTGCCCGTCTTTGAATGAATCTCCGAGGGTCACCGGATGGTAGCTACCAGGGTGGTAGTCTTCAATCCACTCGCACGGTAGTGATATCGCTTGAAATCGTGGCTGATGGTCATTTGCAGAAGGTCGAGGTGGAGTCGGCGGACGTGAAGAGCTCATATTCATTGTCTTGCACGATGTAGGCTACCAAGATCTTCACCCAGAAGAGCGGTCAGTCTGCTTCAAGGGCGCGGCTCGGAAAAGACTTGAAAAAGTCTCGATATGTACGAAGATGTGGTGCATTTTCATTCGTGATCGTGCTGGAAAGCTAGTTTGGTGACTTTGTGAGGCTTCGGGTTCCACAGACTGTGGCGCAAAGTACAAAGTCCACGTGCCTGTGACTCCCTGCCGAAATGGATGGCGCAGCATCGAGGTCATTCGCCGTCAAGCGGCCGGTTTACAAGGTCAATGTACTTTAACAAAGTCGGGGAGAAGCCACAATTAAAGTAGGTGCAAGCACTGGGACAACCATTTGCTAATTCTACGCACGCAGCAACTCGTTGCTCGCATATACCTACGCCCCGTTTAGATGACGTTTTCTAGGCATCCTAGACGCCAACCCAAAACAGCGAATCCTATGGTGATAGCAGATTGCCAGTTCAAAAGCCGAGCATGTTAGTTGCGCCGGGGTCCATGTGAGACAGCCAAGGGTTCACTCTGGCAGGCCAAACGAGACATGAGCAAACGATCAGACAAATCCGCGAACCTGGACGCCAATTGTCGATTTGTGTGGCAGAAATTCGATGTGGTGGCACTGTCCAGCATCGGAACAACTGTAACGTTAGTGGTCTTGACTTGACGTAATGGCATGCCATTGGCGCTACAACAGTGCTGCCGAAAAGGGTAGCACGCAGGAAGCTATCGGCCTTGCGCTGTGCTCTAGAGACGGGCAGAAAGACAGGACGGGCTATGTTTTGTTCACAAAGTCTTCACGATTTTCGAGGAGCATGGTCAACTTGCGTATCAGGTCTATCATTCATCAGATGCCCGTCAGCCCGCTGCAGTAGGCTACGGTCTTACCAGTAATCAGTAAATAGAGTAGTGTGAGGGAGACGGGTTTTCCGAGCACCAGCCAGTCTTTAGATCGCCATAACGGTGCAAATTAGCTGGTGGGTGGAAGCAAAGTTGGGGCAGGCGTCAGGGTCGTGAATCGCCCGGCCGAAAGAGCATGCCCAAGAAGCAGGTTGTTGTAATGACGATTACAACATCCGGATGGTGGGGTTGGCCTGCATGTGTTCAGGCCATCCATGTTTTCTCAGTCATCGTTTTCGGAAAGGCGTCCAACCGGCTGCCGATCACTTGGTAGTGACCCGGTAGGAAAGCCAGGTAAGACCCAACCCGATAGGAAACAGTGGTAAGTTAGATTATGGGATGCGGTGTCACCCTCCAAGCGGCGCTTTATTAAACCGTCATAGAAATTCGAGACGGCATCTCCGGCCATTGCAAGCCACGCTGGGGAGCCCCTTGGTAAGTATTCGAAGATGCACATGTTTAACAGCAAACGGCCGTGCGACTGGATTGCAATTGCAAATGATGACTCTGGGGGCCCGTCCGATATGGCGGATCATCCGCGCATGATCATGAATGATGGGCAGCTAGGTCGACGCCGAGGGAGAATACAACGTGAAATCTTCGGCGATTTGTTGTCCGACACGGTGAACTGTTTGGCCGTTGGCGCTGTAGTCATTATTGTATCAGCTTTGGCGCTGCTCCGGCATTGTCCTTTGTTGTATTAGAAAGAGCGGAAGTCGGCCGGCCTGGGAGAAATACCACATTTCAAATATGCCATTGTTGAACGGGAAGACGCCAAAGAAAACAGGGCCGCCGCCCACTTGGCATGAACCAGGGACGCACGTTAACATGAGCCATCTCAGCTAGGCAGGGGTCAAGGAGAAGCTGGGCCTTGCTGGCCAGCTGTACACACCTTGCAGCGATGGCTCGGCCTGGAAAACGACGAGCCAGTGAGATGTTACAGATGGTGGAAACGGGTAAAGCGTTGTGTTGGTGGGTGTGGTGCGAAGTTTGAGGGCACGGAGATGATGGAATGCGAGCTTCGGACTGGGCGAGGACAAGGTTTGGCGGGCTGTGATGAGTACAGTAGCGCCTGAAAACACACGCAAAATTGCCGCGCTCCGTCTTTTCTATTTGAAAAATCTGTGACAATCTTTTTATTCGTAACAAACTCGCCCAGCGATGGTTTTTGCACTGGGCATTGCCGGAAAGCCGATAATTATCGCGAGCTTCGGACGCAAACACCTATCGCTACAATTTACCCCCTGTATTCAGTGCCTCAGTGGGGCTTATGGGGTCTTATAGGGGCCCTGCTCCGCCAGTGTGGTCTCGGCGCTAGGGCTCTCGGAGTCCCTGCAGCCGACCCGTCAGGGCAGCCTGTCCTGGAATCAATCACATCAGCTTTGACAGTGACAGCGTGCATTTTCATGGCCATGGTGATGGCGTTGGTGTTGGAAATGCCTTGGCGCTCGCTAGCACGCTAGGTGCCAAAGGAGGCTCCAGCATGGCGGCCCCATCCCTGCTAGCGGCCAGCTCATCTGGGTTTTCGATGCAGACGGCGGTGGGCAGGCGACGAATATCGCGTGTGCCAAAGAGAGCATTTGCGTAGTAGCAGACAGATCATGACGAGCAGATGCGGCTCGATTCTTCCGTGCCGCGCTCAGCTTCAGTTGAGCGTCTGTTTCTTTGGTACTTTTGACATTCAATACAATCAATCTTTGTAGGAGCAACCTATGGTGTGAAGGCTGCTGGAACACAGCGTCCAGGCCTGGGTGCAGAGATTCTACAGCGGGGTCCCTGCGTCATTTGCTCCGAATTACAGTTCCTAGGTACCTATTTTACGGATAGAGAGGTCCCGCCTTGTAATCCGGCACTGTAGGTAGAAGGGTTGGCAGGGGCAGAAGCGAAGCTTTCAGGCGGGTGGAGGTGCTATGAGGGCTCCCATAGCGTCACCACCAATCCACCAATCCACCTGCCCACCCTGTCCCATCTTTTGTCCACCTTTCGCCTCGCCTCCTACGCCCAGAAAGATACAGGGCACACGGTACGGAGGCACCACCATCGTCCCCCGTCCCATCGTCCCGCGTCACTCGTCCGCGAGGCATCCCATCCTCCTCTTGATGTATCTCTCTTCCACGCGATCGATCAAGCTGCTGCATCTTCCAGCCATCGCTAGCCCCTCACACGCACCCCTCCCCCCCAGTCTCGTAACCCCAATGCTGCCGCAGCTCACCTGCCCTTGTCAGCCTCTCCATCGACCAGGCAATTATATCATCAAGACAAAAGCCAACATGGCCCCTTCTTTTCAAATCCAGTCCACGCTAGCTCCGAAGCCTCTCCATTCCGAGACAGATTGCTGTGCGCTCGATTTCCGTCTCCGCATCATTGCTACCCATCATCGGCCATCATCTCAAAATCCATGACCAAACGCGACCCTTCTCATTGACAAATAAATTTGCCCCGATTACAAGAACTCGGTCCTGCCGCCCATCTCTACGTAGACAGTCTCTCATCCGCGTCTGGACCCTTCTTTTACCTCGAGTTCCACTGTCCTCCATTTACGCTTCTATCCGCCTTGTTGCTACCTATGAATACGCCGCATACAGCCCACACTACAACACCGGTGGCGTCAACATAGCAACTCTCTTCGAGCTAGAAACCGCCTATCCAACGAACCGGTATATTGTCACCAATCGGCCTGCCCTGTCACTTTGTGGCTCCCGCATAAATAACCTGTCAAAACGGCAAGATTAGTCTTGTGGATCTTTGCTCGGCATTACGCATTGTCTTGCTGCTTTTGCCCTCGCCGACCATTGAACCCGCTCTCGCTCGCTACCTGTCTTATAACCAGCTTACTTGTTCAAGCCTGTCGCTCTACACTGTCGCCAACGATATTTTCTGATACTCCCCAGCCATTACAGTACAGTCCTTTTCCGATTGCGCCTTCTTAGGTACGGACCAACGGCCACTTCCAGCTGTTGTCAATAACATTCTCGTCGTCCTGCCGCTCGCCCTGCGACGGCGGCTCGCATTGGCCGTGACAACTTCTAGTAGCGCACTCTCTTTGCTCTTTTGCCCGCCATGCCTGCCAGCAGAGTCCTCGTCTATCTGCTCCGCCGCGACTTGAGGGTTTCTGACAATCCTGTTTTCCAGCGTCTGACCTCGACCTCGGACCATGGCTTTACTCATCTGCTTCCCGTTGTGGTCCTGCCCCCCGACCAAATCGAGACGTCTGGCTTCGTCAAGTCTGGTCAGACCTCTCCCTTTCCGCTAGCCAAAAGTAAAGTTGGCAAATACTGGCGCTGTGGTCCTCACCGAACGAAATTCCTTGCCGAAGCGGTCTGGGATCTCAAAGACACATTGGCCTCCCGCCACAGTGATCTCATTGTCCGCATCGGTCCTCCGGCTGATGTTGTACGCGGTATTATCCAGCACCTCAAGTCCTCGGGCAAAGGCGTCGTTTCCGCTGTCTGGATGACCGACGATGTTCCTTTTGAAGAGAGACGACACCAGTCAGAGATATCTGCCGTATGTGACAGTGCCAGTGTCGACTTTACCCTCATCCCAGACGAAAAGTACTACATTGACGAGTACGTTTGCTGCCGAACCAATTACCTCGCCAACTGTCTGCAGTTACCTAACGCTGTGCCTACGTTCTAGTCGCGATCTCGATCTTGCCACACAAGACCTCCCCGACGTTTTCACAACCTACCGCAAGGCGCAGGAGCCGCTGCGGGAGAAGCCTCGTGCGGTATATCCCAACTACAAGACTTCACTGCCTCCGTTTCCGCCGACACCGCTGGTACCGCCGCAGCCCGCGCCTTTCCAAATACCCGATAGCCTCGATGCTTTTCAGCAATCTCTCGCCAAACCTCTTACTTTCGACTTGCCAAGCGCCCCCATCAAGCCAGACGACGCTGACTCTGCTCACCCTTTCCTGGGTGGCGAGCAAAGCGCAATGAATCGTCTACAGCACCTCATCAAATCGGGTGCCATGTCATCCTACTCCGATACTCGCAATGGACTTCTCGGCGCAGATTTCAGCACGAAGCTGTCCGCATTTCTTGCTTTGGGTTGCCTGACTGCCCGACAGGTACACAGCGAGATCGTCAAGTTTGAGGATGGCACGGATTCGCAGTACAAGGACGC
This sequence comes from Akanthomyces dipterigenus, assembly GCA_030783385.1. Classification (NCBI taxonomy): domain Eukaryota; kingdom Fungi; phylum Ascomycota; class Sordariomycetes; order Hypocreales; family Cordycipitaceae; genus Akanthomyces; species Akanthomyces dipterigenus. The sequence goes on along the minus strand of JARJRE010000612.1, from coordinate 19,570 downwards.
CGTTGGATATGGCAAGGGCGAAAACAATGGTACCAAGGCGGTCCGCCTAGAGCTTTTGTGGCGCGATTATATGCGGCTTTGTACCAAGAAGTTCGGTACAAAGCTGTTTGGTGCCTCTGGCTTCCGAGAAGTCGACGGTTACTCCAAGAAGTGGAAGACTGGCAGCAGCGCCACCGCCAGCTCAGGCCAAGATCCTTCCCCGCAGAAGGTGTCGGAGATGATACAGCGATTTTTACAAGGCAACACCGGAATGGGACTCATCGACGCGTCCCAGCGAGAACTATTCGCGACTGGTTACACGTCAAACCGAGCGAGGCAGAACGTGGCAAGCTTCTTCGCGAAACATTTGGATATCGACTGGCGTTATGGAGCGGAATGGTACGAATGCATGTTGGTGGACTACGATGTTTCGTCGAATTGGGCGAACTGGCAGTACGTTGCTGGCGTTGGCAACGACCCTCGTGGCGACGCCCGCATCTTCAACCCCGTGAAGCAGGCGTTCGACTATGACAAGCAAGGCGACTATGTGCGCTCCTGGATTCCCGAAGTACGAGAGTTTGAAAACGTCGAAAATGTGTTTCAAGCTTGGACGGCGACGCCAGAGGAACTTGCCAAGCTGAACCTCACTGACAACGTCATGGTCACCGAGCCACTCAAGAAGATTGATTTTACTGTCGACCGCAAACCCAAGTCGCAACGGCGCCCATTTGCCCGAGGAAGAGGATCAACCAACGGACGCGGCGGAAGGCGTGGGGGAGGCTCATCCGGTCTCGGTCGTGGAGGCGTGCCCATGCCCGTGCACATGCCGGTCGTTCCTGGGCCTATGGAAGGCATGGGCCCGGGTGGACTTCCGACAAGCCCTCCGATGTATGGAACAGCTGGTATGGGATATGACCAGCAAGGCTATGCGTGGAGTCAGCCCGCTATGGGTATGCCGGCGCCTCATCACCACTCAGCGCCACCGCCTCACCACTGGGGTGTCAATGGTGCTGCTCCGGTCGTGAGCAGCGGCTGGGTATCTGGGGGACCGCCTATGTTCAATGATTACAACAACATGCAATACCGGGGGCGCGGCAACATACGCGGCGGCTACCCGCCCGGGGCAATGCAGCAGGGCAGGGGAGGATACATGTCAAACTAGCGTGCGGCAAAATCGCTCAGGCCATGCACTGGGAGTCACACGAGAACCGAATGGGGTGTACACTGGCTTAAGGGACAATATAGACGGGGTCATTATTTCGGTTTGCTTTAATTAGCGGATTTCACGTTTTCTCAAATGTCGCTTGTTTATGGGGCGCTTGGTTTTTGCATATCACGGGGGATGCTATGACGATACGATGGCCATATCTACGTAATTTGACGTGATGAGTCGGTACATAGACATGAATGATACTACATAATGCCAGATTTGGCCAGGTCCCTCAGCAGGTGATGTTGCTACATTTGACTCTCAGTTCTATCAGCAGCTGCCAATTGCTTTATGCAAGTCAATGTAGTTGTTAATTATCTCATTATAGTCACGCACATGTCAAAGGCCTCTAGTAGCCCGAGCACGATGATAGAGCGGAGACTATTGTAGGACTAGAATAATGTGTGGGTGAGAATCTCAATACAGGGTAGGTCGTGCTTTCTTGAAACGACAAATCTATAGGAGCTAGACACGGGCTGCATGACTTCCATGTGGTTTGGTGCGTTTATTTGCATCTTGCAAGCAAGTCTACCTCTATGCTACTGGCATGCACGACCGCTGTCGGACTTGGCCAGAAGACTTCCATAAGCTTGATGAGCGGCAAGGAACACGTTCAATGACACGAGAACTAGCCCATGGCGCGCCGCACTCTCCTCGCTGACAACTAGCTGTGCAGTCCTAAAAGATGCCGCCTCGTGTGCGGATGCCACGTCGCCGCAGCAAAGCTGGGAAAAGGGGCTGAGAACAAGCCTCAGCCTGGGCGGTCAAGGGTATATTTGAAGTCCATTTACAGTTTTTCTTACCATGCGCCATGGTTGCTAGTGGTTGGGTGGCAAAGGGCTAGAAGCATTGGCGTGTGATGGCGCGCGCCGGACGACCAACATGGACCGGGCCCAAGGCAGCCGAGATGGAAAAGGTTGGCAACAAGGGGAAATGGCTCCGATGCTTTTTTTTTTTTTTTTTTTTTTTTTTGCGTGTGATACTTTGCCCTCTGTACAGCTAGAACCGCTGTGACGGGCTGCGTATACCCGCGCTGCAGCGCAGTTGACCGCTTCTGCCCGGTCTGTTAGTTGACGGTGTCTGCCTCGTGGCCAGACTCTATCCAAACTTTGATACCAATATATTTGCCTGCTCACGTAAGGATTCCACGTATCTGGTCTATTCGGACGATCGTTTTTCCTCTTCTCTACGCGTCGTGTCGCGCAGTCCAGGGTCCGGTCGCGGCCAGTCGCTTTCCGCCTTCGACGTCGCACCGCATCAGTCTATTTCGCCTTGGCCGTTTTCAATAACAACGAAACCTTGGGCTCTTACAAGCATCTTGTTCTTCCCCTTGTCTATGCTGTGTACCAGACAGCCTTGCAACAGTAGGCCTAGCAGCGCCTAGTGCCTTGGTTTGATTGGGCGCTTTGGAGCAGCGCTTCATCGTCGCACAGGTTGATGTTTCACACATCACCACCCTGCGATTCTATCGGATGAGGCAGAATGAGCGTATATAGAGCTGACGCTTCTTCTCGCCCTTGTCTCTCTGAGTCTCCGTCCCGGCTCCAAGTCTCCTGGCAATACAATCGAAATTCCGCAATTGTCGTCTGTCGGGAGAAAAAGCTGCATCGCACACTCAGCTAGTTCTCTCCCCTTTTAGCCTTTTTCTTCCCAACCGCTGCCTCTGGCGGTCAGGTTGAAGATACAGAGTCCCATTATCAGAGATGGCGGACCTGGACAACAGCCGGAGCCCTACTCCTCCCCCTCGCGCTGGAAGGATGGCACCGATGGGTCTTACACGGGCAGCTCTTCTCGCCCCTGATAACAGTGCGAGGAAGAGCGGAAAGGACACCATCCCAAAACTCATCTCTGCTCACAAACAACCGAGCGATGCAACACATTTGTCGCTCGAAGAGTCCGACTACCTCGCTGCTGGAGACGTTTGCGTTCAGGAGGACGTAGCACAGTACGTTGCCTCGCATTTTCTCATCTTTGCAACATGATTCTAACAAGTTCCAAGGCAAGAGCCAACTCCCACATCACCTCAGCGCTTCCCTCGAGTCCATAGAACAACTCATCTTCTGAATGCCTCCAGACGGCTTCAAGAGGTCCTAGGCGATATGCATGACGAACATGAGGAGCGGTGGCAGACCACCGGGACGGCGGCACAGTTGGACGAGAGCACAAGGTTCGTGGAAGACGAGGTGTACACTCTGCGCGAAGCCATGTCGATAAAGTACTTGAAGGACCATCAAGTGCCCCTCCTGTATAGCTTCTTTAACCTCCGGAAAGTGCAACACAAACCGGAGCGCTACGAGGGCATGCTGCGGCCGTTTTACCAGCATCCACCGATGGACTTTGACGCGCCCATGCATTGCTTCTTTGAGCGGCAGACACTACGCTGGCAAGAGTTTATTCGCTTCCAGGCGCACAATCGCTGTATAGAGACGATGGACGAGCCGCTTCTCGAAGCAGCGTATGCAGCTGCCCTGCTCCGCGAGGCCAGCTGCGGCCCTGAATGGCGAAACATACACCAGAACTGGAGATTGGCCCACACCCAAGAACGGTACATGGAGTATGTAAGTAGGCGTGCAGACGAGATGGTCTTTCTGCGGGACAAGGAATGCAGCAATTTTCCCGAGTACCAGGCCGCAGTCCTCGCGCGCCTCGATCGCAACGGTGTGCAGCGACTGGACCAGAACAATGCCGAGCTGCCAGGCTTCACGTTGGACTCGGAGTTCTGGAAGCAAGATCCGATGACGACGTGGACCGAGTACCTCGCGTATGAGTACTGGCAGATGGAGCAGTACGACAGCGATGTCGACGACCACGGGACCGCGCATGACGGAGCCTACCAGCACCTGAAGGCTGCTGTTGCGTTGAGCGCCCACGAGACGGCCGACTACCTGCCGACGGAGGCGGCCAGGTTGCAGCGGCGTGTGGAGCTGGACGAGGCGTACGGGCGGTACGACGAGGCTGCACTCAACCTTGCGCGGCTGGAGCAGAGGCGAGGGATGTGGTGGGACCTTGCGCATGTATACGCGACGCACCATCGCAGGACACGCTTTCTGGCTGCGGCCCAGGCCGATCTCGAAGCCGCCGAAGCCGCCAAGAGCGCCGCAGTGCAGCGCGACGAGCACATCAGGGCGTTCCTGCACGAGACGGCGACGTACCGAGAGGCGCGCAGCATTCGTGCGCGGCATGACCACTTGCTGTCCTGGGCAAAGCAGGAATATGATGGCCGGCTGGCCGCGACGCTGGCGGCCTCTGCGCAGGAGGCCGGCCCATCATCCGCGCGACCTACTGTGTCGTTTCAACTGCCCGTGGACACGTCGGCCGAGGATGTGGCACAGGAGCGGGAAACGAGCGGCACAAGCCAAGGATCGCGGGGCATACTTCCGAATAGCAGTGAGTTACAGCCTGCTCTCGAAATCGTCCCCCGAAGCGATTTCGAGGATGGCCATGCTGGCGGCGGGTTATCCAGGGATGTTTCCTTGTCCTCGGCTGCTGCTGAGTCGCCCCTTGTCGAGTCGTGTGCTGAGGAGCCAGCTACCGTGAAACAGGCATCGGCCAAGCAAACAGGAGTCCTACCACCTGCAGCTGCGCTGTCTGCTGATGCGCGGGAGCTTTCCGTCACGCCCGCCGGCGGTGCGGCCGACGCAGCAGCCGCTCCCACTAATTCGTCTCTAGGACCGCGGAGGAGCTCGCGCATTGCTGCCATGCGCGAAAAGGCTGCAGAAGAGGCGGCCATCATCCGGACAGGTCGCCGGTCGGAGAGCTTGTCCGGGAGAGCCGGCTCATCGAGGAGCAGCCGGAAGCGCGAGCACGGCATGGGTAACAAGGTCGTTGCCGACGAAGAGGCGCAGGACGCAGAGCCGCCGGCAAAACGGACACGGCGGCGCACAGCAAGGAAGTGAGCGTCAAGCGAGGTTTTGCGGGCGGAGGCATCTTTGTTTCGTCTTCTATTCTTGCATTTCTCTTTCTGCTACATCGGTTTTCGGGCGTGTTGCGATTCGCATACAGGTTACAACGGTTCTAGAAATGGGAGGTATACCACTTGACGGTTTTTGGATTGTTTTGGTGTTTGGGGCAGATATTTACAACTCGCAGATGATACCCAGGGAATGTATTTTTTTTTCTTTGTTTTACCATTTTACTACTCTGCTTTCGCAGTCTCTCGAGCGATGGATATGCTCTTTGAACACTCTACCACTGCCTTTTTATCCACTGCTCATTTATTCACTGCGGCAAGAAATACGGACCAGTCAGCTTTGTTTCTGTACAGACATTTCTCGAGTGACTTGTACTTTGCACTCGCACAAATTCCTTGTGCGCGTTCCTCGTCGAGACTACGCGCCAGTCCTACCGCGGCCTGCTGTGCTGTGCCACCCGCCCAGTAGAGGGCTACACGGCATCTCGTCTGGCGTAAAACAAAGGAAAACACAAATAGCACCGGTAGATTGTGCGTGACATATGCGTCCTGGTACAAATATAGCGGTGTGAGCGAGAGATTAGCTCAAGGCTGGGATGGCCCTGGTCAATGTGTGCAGGCAATGGTTTTGTAAGTTGGCCATGTTGGGTTGGGACAACGAATGGCTGGAGGCGATTAGGTATTGATTGTTCCTTTTTCTGCAAGGCCTAGGTGATTTTAAGCTTTGCGAGTGAGAATATGACGGTTGATTTGACTGGAATCAAACAAGCTTGACCAGAGGCAACTTCTGTTTCGCGCCGACAGTCGAGCGCTGTCCGCCTCACACCTACATTTACACATTATGGGGATATCAAGCTCAATGGCTAGGGCAATTATTGCTCTCATGGCAGTGTTTCACAACGTTTGATGCGATTTCGATTCATCTCATCTACGCGTAGACACAAACGGCGGCTAGACTGACAATGGCCGAAGAGCTATCCGTTCCTCCGCATTTCCAGGATATATTGTCTTCATCATCGCATCCTTGGGCAGTAGCCATTCTGAGCCGTAGATCGATGAAATGATGCTACTATTCATTACGAGCCTTTATAAGCGGCCGATTGCGCTACGATTTATATTCTGCGAGAAGCTACAGGGCGAGTGGCCAGACGCTCAAGACCTCGAAATCAAGGTTCATGTACACGCGCATTGTCTGTTGAGCTTGTCGCACAGGAAGCAAGCCCAACTGAATAGATGCCCGCGTCGGGTAGCTGCATTCGAGTGCAGCATGATACAGCTGAGCATACGAGAGACCTTTGCCCCCTGCTTTGTACGTGTACCGCTCGTGTTTTGCTACGCGAGCCGCAGATACATGCTGTGCGTTCCTGTTTATAGCCACTAGTATCGACACATTTAACGCCCTGTGCGCCTTTGCAGCGTCGTACAGTTATGTGACCTCGAGGGCTCCGTGGACAAACTCTTGTATATATTGACTCTGAACGGCCCGTGAACCTCGTTCGTGATCATCATCTTACCCTGTTGAATTAGCCTTGGAAGACTTTTGCTCCATCATTTTCCTTGCAAAAAGAATCTTCATCGTTTTTTTTTGTTCTCTCCCGTTGGAAAGTCCTGTGATTCTCACACAGCACCAGGCCATACTTCATCATGGCCTCTTTCTTCAACGGTTTTACAGGTTTCTTTTTTGGCGGACGCGCAGCAGTCCCCGAGGCATCCATCGATGCCCACTCCGAGAGCTCCGAAGAGCAACCCTCGAGCCCGGCACAGAGCTCGCCCCAACAAGACTCGACGCCGTCGCAGCACTCGTCCAGCTCCGGCCACAGCAGCACCAGCCGCCCGGCCCCGATGCCCGCGACCGGCAATCCGCCACAGCCGACAGAGGACGCGAGAGGGCCACCGCCCTCGTACCGCTCTGGCGACTTTTTCAGCCAGCTGCCAGACGACGAGAGCGACGACGGCCGTCTCCCCGCCGGCCTCACACCGCTGGAGCAGCGCTGCAGCGTGCTGCTCATGCACCGGAACTCGCTCCCTGAGCACCGCTTCAAGGGCCAGGTGGAGCGGGAAGAGACCAGGCTCGCGGAGAAGTGGGCGGCCTGTAACCTCAAGAGGGAGCACTGGCTCGAGGGACACGCGTTGACAGAGCTCGCCACCGACATTGTGCAGCGGCGCTGGACGGAACAGGGCATCGCCAAAGAAGGCGTCTGGTTCTGCGGCCCGCTAACGGGCCCGAGCGGCTTCTGGAAGCACCAAGAGATTCGCCCCGACCACGTGCCCAAGGACGTACGCAGGCTGGACGCCTCCCGCCCATTCTTCCAGTTCATGCACGACGTGGCAATGGAGCGTGACCATCTGGAGTTCCTCGCCTACCCGCCGCTGCTCTGCCCAGAGGTCATCACCCGCGCGCCGGAAGTGAACCACGAGCCCACACCCGACGACCTGCACACGACCGCGTACTACAACGTGCGGTACGAGCAATGGGTGGCCCGCGGCATCTGGGACTACAACTGGGGCGCTCTGCCGGGCATGTACTGGAAGCACGAGACGGATATCCGGGTGCTCTTTGAGGAAAACTTTGGCTCGACCGAGGGCATCCCGCAGTCGCATCTGGAGATGAGCGACTTGCTGCCGAACCAGCTGTCCTTTCGTGGCCAGAGAATCGACACGCTGACGCACTTCCCAGCGGCGGTAGAGCGCGCGCTGCGGGAATGGACCACGGCCGCGTCCCCGAGCGCATCGACCCAGGGAGGCCAGGACATGGACGACCACTCTCCTTCACCGGCACCGAGGAGGGTGGCAGGTAGGACTCGTGCCCCGGCAAATTCACTTTTTGGGGAGTCCTCTACACGCTCCCCAAAGCATGCCAGCGTGGTGCCTGGAGCAGGTGCGGGCCAGGATTTGCGCGATCGCACTTATGCAGTGCCAGAGGGTGGCTTGTTTGGAGAAGCTCCGAGGCGTAGCTTGTTTGAGGACGCTGCTGACGGCCACGGATTCTATGGAGGCACGGTGGAGGCGAGAATGGGGGCACCTGGTCACGCCCAGGTCGAAAGCCAACGAGCCATGCCACAGAGTAGCTTATTTGGCGGCACTGCTGAGCCAAGACGGGGACTCTTTGGTCAGGTTCTGGCTGAAAATCAGCCAGTCTTGTCACAGAGTAGCTTGTTTGGCGGCACTGCTCCCTCTGGGCAGGGACTCTTTGCCTACGCCCAGGCTGAGAACCAGCGGGCCTCGCCGCAAGATAGCTTGTTTGGCGGCGCTGCTCCTCCGGGACAGGGACTCTTTGGCCGCGCTCAGGCCGAAGCCCAACAAGAGCCACCACGGGATAGCTTGTTCGGAAGCCATCCAGCGGGTGGCTTGTTCCGAGAGACTCCTGAGCCGAGACAAGGAGCGGCGGCCGGAGATGGCGTGGCAAGACCGGTTCAGCCGGGTCCTTCAGCCGGGCGAGCGCCCGTTTCGAGCCTGTTTGGTGTGCTTGCGCAGATGCCGTCCATTCGCGAGGAATCGGTGGCGTCGGAGGAGACGTCGTCGTCTGCATACGGCGACGAGAACGAGGAGGAAGATCCCCTCGACGCCGTCCAACGGCAGTTCCTGGCCCTGCAGCGCTCGACGGAGCAGGTGCTGAGTGCGCACAGAGCGCTCGGTGCGCAGCTGTCAAGCGCTGTGCAGAGGCGGTCCTCTGCCCGACGGGAGCCTACCAGGGGAGCCTTTTCCGGAGAGACGCATCAGCGTCGCGTTCTCGGTCCCTTGCCGTCGTCGCAGAGAGTCTCCAAGCCGGCCCGGGGAGCGACGTCGGTGATGCGATCGGTCGAGTCGCCAGAGTCCCGTGCATCGTCAGCGACTTCGGAAGCCGCGACGGTCATCTGGAATCCGCAGCGCTCGCCATCGCCTGCCAAGCATGGGATCTCCGCGGAGACATCAGGCAGCAGTCACCAGGCAGGCTCCAGCTTCGCGACCGGGGAGGGCAGTGCTCGGGATGAGGAAGGCTCCGTGGCCGGTGGGGATGACATGCCTTGGGGTAACGAGGACTTTGTCATCAGGGAAGACTCCATGGAAGTCGAGGAGGATGTGCCGATGGAAGAGCCCAGGACAGGACCGACTCCTCGGGCCAGGGCCAAGCGGCAACGCTGGGAATCCGCAGAGCGAAGCGATTCGCGACCTCTTCGCAGAAGCAAGAGGAGAACTGCAGCCCGGTAGTGTATAGTATGTTTCTGTTTTCTTTTTTTTTTTTTCTTCTTCTTCAAGACTGCATAGCGAGCGTTGTTTTGGGTCTTGCGAAATTGGGCTTTTGAAAGCCGGTCGGCTTTGGCGCGCGTGTACTAAAAAGAAAGGGATTAATCTGGCGTTTGAAAAGGAGGATGGGCTGAATGAAATTATACTTGGCCGTTTTGAGGAATATTCTATACTGGTTCCTCCCGAGCTCATGCTGCATTTGTGACTGTTGTGACGCGGAGCCTTTTGTTGTGTGCGCGTTAGCTAATTGAGCTGTATATCATGTGAATACACGTGAGATGCCAGGAAGCGAGCCACTTTGGCGACAAGGGAGTATGCTGGAAGTGAGGTGCGTCAAGGAACCGGCCTGGTCAGCTGGTCTAGGGAGCAAGGGATATAGAGATATTTGAGTTGTGTAGCTAGATGTTACGAGAACTAATGCCGAAGTAGTTTTTAGAATTATCAGATTAGAGATATTCATTTAACTGTGCACTGAACCTCTTACCAGGAGAGAGCGATTTGCCCACCTACCTTTTTTGCTGCGAGGATCCCATTCTTCTGCTGTTTTAAAGAAATGGTAAAATTTCAAATCACTTGGCTCAAAATACTTGCATCCCAAGGTAGCAGAAATTCTCCTCTTCAAAGCACTTTCTCGCCGCGGCCTGCGTCATAGGCAGACCCCCATTTGACTAAGCTCCCGGCCACTTTGCCGCCCGGCGAAGAGTCATCGCGCAAGCCATTTTTCTACAAGAGACGACGGAACTCTGCACTCGCGGCCAGTGCAGCTGCAAAGCAATCGCACTGATCACACCGGCGCAAGCAGGCAACATGGCGCCCCAGCCCGAAGACTACACCGGTCGCCCGCTTTACGGTACGCTCGCAGTCGCAAAATACAACCCCGCCAAACGCGCCATGGAAGCTAACCAGCAGCGCAGCCTACGATCTTCCTCCGCAGCTTCTTGGCTCGATAACGCTCAAACCCGATGTCGCGACTTCTGTACCCATCGCATCTCTCGACTCAGAGCGCGGCGCGCCGAGCACAAAAGTCACCGACTCTGCGACAAACGATTCAAGTCTCGTCGGATCGCAGTCCTGTTCGTTATGCGGCCAGACGTTCACCAATGTCCTGGACCAGCGCGGGCACCTGAAATCTGACCTGCATCACTATAATCTCAAGCAGAAGCTGCGCGGCAAGACCCCTGTCTCGGAAACGGAGTTTGAGAAGCTGGTCGAGGACCTGGACGAGTCGCTGTCGGGCTCGGACGATGACGATGACGAAGAGGAAGAAGAGGAGGCGAATGATACTACTTTAACTGCACTCCTAAAACGGCAGGCCAAAATTGCGGACAAGAATGCCGCAGCAAACGATGAGGATGGCGAAGCGAAGGCGCAAAAGCCCGGGAAGACGCCGCTGCTCTGGTTCAGCTCGCCATTGCTTCCCAAGAACCACTTCTTTGGAGTATACCGCGCGCTCTTTACAAATGAACAACAAAAGACCACAGACTTCGCCGAGGAGCTACGCAAGAAGCAACTAGATCCCGTTGCTATCCCACACCCGGCCAAAGACGGCACACTGGCCCCGATTGCTTATAAAGGACCTCATATCTTTCTGTGCATGATTGGAGGCGGCCACTTTGCTGCCATGGTCGTGTCCCTCGCACCGCGCCAGAGCAAGCACAACGCGCCCATGAACCGCGAGGCGACGGTGCTGGCGCACAAAACCTTTCACAGATATACAACGCGACGGAAGCAGGGTGGCTCGCAGTCGGCAAACGACAACGCCAAGGGCGCAGCGCACTCTGCGGGCTCAACGCTGCGACGATACAACGAGCAGGCGCTGGTGGAAGATGTCCGGGAGCTGCTCCGTGACTGGAAGGCCCTGCTGGATACGTCGGAGCTCCTGTTTATTCGCGCAACGGGCATCACAAATAGAAGGACGCTCTACGGGCCTTATGACAATCAAGTCTTACGACACACTGATCCAAGAATACGAGGTTTTCCGTTCAACACACGCCGGCCCACGCAAAAAGAGCTCATGCGATGCTTCATCGAACTGACGCGGCTCAAAGTTCGCGAAATCGACCCTGCTAGCGAGGTCAAGCCCGAAAAGACGCCAGTTTCGTCGGCACCAGCAACACCGAAACCTTTGAAACCAAAGCTCACCGAAGAAGAGCAAAGCGCTCTGCTGCACACCTCTCAGCTGCAAGCCTTTATCCGGCGCTCCAAGCTACCCGCCCTCCTCTCGTACCTCACCAGCAATAAGCTATCGGTCGACTTTGAGCTGCAGCCCCGCGAGTCGCACCACCACTCGCCGCGCCTGCTGCACCTCGCGGCGTCGCAAAACTCGGCGCCGCTGGTGCTGGGCCTCTTGACGCGCGGCGGCGCCAACCCGCTGCTGCGCAACGCCGAGGGCAAGACGGCGTTTGAGCTGACGGGCGACCGCGCCACGCGCGACGCCTTTCGCGTGGCGCGCGCCGAGTTGGGCGAGGCCCGCTGGGACTGGGAGGCGGCGCGCGTACCCGCGGCCCTGAGCCGGAGCGAGGCGGACCAGCGCAGCCGGCGCGAGCAGGACGAGGCCGACGCCAAGGAGGCGGAGCGGCGCCGCGCCGAGGAGGAGAGGCTCAAGACGCAGGGGCCAAAGATTCCGGAGCCAAAGAGACACGGTGGGAGGGGGCAGGTGCTGGGCAGCGTTGCGGCGGCGGCACCCAGGACGGCGCAGGAGGTGCGCGAGGAGGAGGCCAGAGGCATGACGTCGGAGATGAGGCTACGGTTGGACCGCGAGAGGAGAGCGCGTGCGGCTGAGGAGCGACTCAAGAGGCTACAGGGCAAGTAATTCGATTCATCAGCGGAGCTGTAAATTATTGCCTGGTGCCTGCTGCACCTTTTTTTTTTCGTCGCCTAAAAATAGATTCAGATCTGCAGCATGACAATTTTGTACAAAGCATGGTACCATTGGGGCGGATTGGCGGAGCAAATATTGATTACGAATAATGCTGACAACAAATTTACAAAAAAATGGGAATGTCGGGTCATTTATCGTTTTGTGCATGTCGGAGCGACGGACCACAGGCTATACGAGCGAGCATAATTTATTCGCTGCGGCAGATGCAATGGCGGCCAGCGGCGTGTGCACGCTCAAAGCGGGCAATGTGTGTCTAAGCGGAGATTTAGGAAACCGCAGGCTCATGACGTCAAGTCCCTCGCATGCAGAACTGTTCGATTCCAACGCCGTCTACATTATGCGATGGGAAATAGCCTGCTCCTTCACTCTGGTTTGTAAAACAAGCAAGTACATTGGGGCGTAGATCCATGCTTGGCAGGATGAATCGCGAGCAAAGTAGGCGCTGGGGATGGTTGGCAGATGGCTCCGGACCCGGACCAACGTCTCTTTTTTTTTTTTTTTTTTGCATGTTGCCGTCGGTGCAGACTTTCCTCTGCCAGGGAGAATCTGCCAATAGAGAAAATGCTTGCGGCGTGTGCCTCACCTGTAGCTATTACGCCTATGCAGCACGTCTATGCGTTGCGCTTGGCCGTACTCGACCTGTTGAATACCAGTCTACAGACCCAACATCTAGATCAAGCTTCTATGAAATACAGGCACAAGAGTGCATGGTTTCAATCCTGCAGCTCACGCCAACTTCTTTAGATTGACATATCAAAAAACCGTTCCACAGACTGTCATCTGCCCGCCAGATCTAAGCGGTTGTACCTTGAACAACGGACAGCGCGGCAGCGTGGACGTGTGGAAAAAGGTGGTGAAAGATGTATCCTCGTGTAGGGTATTACATCGTGACTTTTTATAGTATAGAGTTCTCCTTGTTGGAGTCAAGGTGATTCTGTCTTGGAACAATTGAGATTACTACGGCGTTGCTCGTCATATTTACATCTCTACATGCATGGCACCACTACTCAAGAGGGACATTTTTTTCTGCGCATGAATGACCCTGCTCACATTACAACATTAAAACATACCCAGTCACTTCCTGCTTTACCTTGACAGCTTCAAATTTCTTGACCCATCTCCCTAGGCCATGTCGCGATGTTTGCATGCCTCCTGAAAAAAGGGCAATCCGTGCCTCGAGTACACGCACCTGATTGGCCTGAAATCTTTCAAGGTCCATAGATGGCCACATTATCACGATGGAGGCGTCTGAAGCTCATGTATATACCATTGGATTATGACAAGGCCGTCGACGCTGGTGGTACGTGTTTGCACGGGAGGCGGTGGATTGATTATGCCAGCTTGCCCGATCACGCGAGCATCCTGACTATGCCAGGACAGGTTTGTCTTGTACTCTGCGAGAGCTCCGGTGAATCGATGTAAACATGGTGGTCTGCATGAGAGGTGGATTTTTGGTATTTTCGGCTTCCTAGTTCTGGTCATCCGGGCTGTTATCAGATGAAATACCAGGTCGATAGATTCTCTACAGTCGTAGCCGTGGCTGTGTTTAGCAGTACAAGTTGGGCCATCGAAGATAGATTCCAGGCTATTTGTGAGGTGTAAATTGAAAAACACTACCGAAAGGAATTATTAGACACATGTATACTAGAAACATTAAACAAGGAAATTGAAACTCTCAAGTCTCGCGTGTTTTTTTTTTCCTGCGTCACGGAAAATGTAATAAGCATAAACACCGCAGTGTCGCCATCAGCTCCGTCAGTGATGCGGGAAAGAGAGCAACACTTTTAACAGCTACTCCTCCATGGCCCATCTCAAACTCGGTTTCAAAATAGTTTCGAAAAGAAACATTATGATTTTTTTTTGACATTTGTGTGCAGCAGCTTGAGCCTACGGAAATCAAATCGTCCGTTGCCGCGGCCTGCTACCCTAGATGCTACCTGCGTGCTACCGACGTGGCGTCTTCTCCAGGCTGTAGTGTCGCACAATCAGCGTCCGCACGAATCGCCATAAACCTGGGGCGCATACGCCACTCGCCCAGACTCAAGCGCACAGATGTTATTGTTTACCCCGCTACCGTATTGTCCAATTGCAGCATCGCTTAAGCCTCTCTTGTCGAACGAGTGTGTGCGCGAGGCTGTGCGCCAGTGGCGCTGCCGGAATAGCTGTCAAAGTTTTCGCAAGTTGAGACTGTGCCTGTCAACTAACATTGGACGTGGGATGCCAAGCTGCACATCTCCACGATGAAGCAGATTCGCCAAAAACAAGAATTTCTCCAACAGATTCACGAATTTCCCCATCATAGTACTGGTAGGTAGTAGTGGTTCAGCTCGCGCGTGGACTGGCGCTGTGGCGCTGTGGCGCTGTGCCTGGAAGCTTAAACAGTAGGGCATGACGATTATGCAATTTCCACCGAGCAGGGAAATCAAGTTCACGAGGCAAGCTGGGCATCCCCCTCTGCCTGAACATGCCGCGAAAGCTGGAACATGAAATTTTTTGCGACGTGCTGTTGGAAAAAAAAAGAACGGTACTTGGTTTGGCAGTAGCTGCGATCTATCGCTGCGTACATAGCCACCTCCGTGTGAGCAGCAAGAAAAAAAAATACGAGCGTGAGATCGCGTCGAGAGCTGCAACGTCTCAGGTTTCGAGCGCGCATGATGATGCGCCTCAAAACAGGGCAATGCTAGCGCTTGAAGAGGCCGATCAACAAGGCGGTGCGTTATGCAGCGCAATGGCACGCCGCGGGCTGTTAAAAAAAAATGTCGCTCCCCCGCAAAAACAGCCAGGATATGGACACAGGATGAGACAATACCCAGCAAGACAACGGAAATGTCAAAAGAAAAACAGTCTCTCATCCCGTCGCGCTCCATGTACGTATAAGTCGCTGGCCCGAGTAGGACATAGATGAAATGTGGAACTCAGGGGTCGCCTCGGAGGGGGCCGTGCTAAGGCCAAGTGGTGTAGTCCAGTGACGGCTGCGAGGCGCGGATCGGGGTGTTTCGAATCGAACCCATACTGTCGCCCTATACCCGTTTGGCGTGAGAAGGCTGCAGACTGTGCAGACTGTGCGAACTGCCTGCCCCCCATCTGTCTCCTCCATCGTCGAGTCAGCCAAGGGACTTCCCCATCCTAGGTGGCGTGTTTCGCCTTCCGGTGAGGTCTGGTGTATTCATAGTAGCAAAAAGGCAGGAGGGGAGCGTAGCTCAACATTACAACCAGGGCAGGGTGTAGGTTACAGACGGAGCTTTCTCGCCTGCTAAAATCGTTTCTAAAGTAGTAAGCCAACGCTGATGTGCCGTCGGGCCTGTCAATGTCTTGCCCTTGTGGCAAGCGTGTTGATTGTCGAGGTCTCACCACTGGATCCAGATTGCATTGGAGTTCTCGTCAGTGGTTAACTGCGTCACATCAGCTCACATTCACACAGTGCAGGGAATAGGGGATGATCAATATGATCGCTGCGGATATCAGAAAATATTTCATCGTGTTCGTTGCTTTAATATACCCAAGGGGTTGCACATATCAGGCGGCGGCGCAGTCGTGATGGCATAATGCCACAAATAGCCGCAGGGCGTAGTGGGCTGTTATTAATTTGTCTCAGCAAAAACGAGAAGAACCGAGGACGATCGATCTCAGTGATGACGGCCAACCAGAGTTGAGATTATTCGGTCTGCCTTCATTCATTTTTTTTTTCGTGCAGCCTTACCACAATTTCTGTCTCGATAGGTTGCCGTTACCAGCTGCATCCTGATTTCCCGAGGCCGTGGGCGACTTGTAGGCTTGCGAATTTTCCACCAGGGCCGCCATGCGGAGTACTCAGAGTCGATAGCCTCTGTTGCCGTGGTTCTTCTCATGATGGCGCCAAGCCTCTGCTTGAATCGCCCAAGGGTCGTTCAGCCATAACGCCGACTGCAATTAACACGGCCATTTAATTAGGCCCGCCTCACCGCACGAATTCATTCTGTGGCTGCCACTGAAACCAGGCTCCTGGAAAATTTATGGACTATGCCGATTGTGTGTAAGAACCGCACCACTGATGAGAATGTTTTCTTTTCGCTGATGATTGGCAAGGGTTTCTGCAGCGTCACTCCCACCATTCTGCAATCAGAGAATCCAATAGTTTGCTCCAGGAGCTGACGATGCTACTCCGTCGGCCTACCGGTGCTCGGCCACGCCAGCACCATGCACCAGGCCGCTGCAGCCAAACCCACCACGGCATTAGTGACTGTGAAGACGCTGCCATCTGCCAGGTTTGGCGAAAAGCTGGCCCAAGTGCTGCATGCAAGGTTACGCTGCAAGTCCCCTGTATCTGTAGCAGTGGTAGGTCGTCATGGGATGGCAGACCAACTGAGCCGTGTGAGAACCGCTTGAGTTGACCTGTCGCGCGGATTCTGTACTCCGGTTGAGGGCCTGAAGCTGCGAGTCGAGAAGGCTTTGAGACGGCGATACTGACGATACTATCGACCTGGATGCTACGTCATGTCTACTCATGGAGCTACGCTCGTGAGCAGCACCGCCACTGTGCAAAGTCGGAAATAGCGGAGCATGCCTTCTTTGATAGACAGCCAGCATTCTAGCATGAACAAAGATAAGTGTTTACCGACCGAGGATAATGTGCCGTTGCATACCTGGTTCAAATCATCTACACCGTAGCATTCAGAAGGAATAAACAGCCCTGACTATTAGCATGGCTTCTGCGGACAAGGGCCCCGAGACCCTTTGTGAAACGGGGAGCGCGACTTGGTACAACGTATCTAGGACGCAGGCAGCTTAGCAACGCAGCAGACAGCTGGATTGCGCTGGCAAAATGGATGATAGAGTCCCATGGTGCACAGTACCTTGCAGTAGCGTCATTGTGGCGGCGGCACCTCGTGTGACTGGTGTATGGATGGATCTAGGTGCTGCGGATTCAGGTACACACCGCGGTAGACCTTGATGGGGATAAGTTGGCCAAGATGAAGATGATCTTGGAGCGATTCAATGCCAATCAACTAGTAGAGGCCGTGTCTACGGCATTGCCATGGAGTGGTGTTTTTGGCAAGAAAACAACGCTGTTTGTAAATTCTTGGCTGACAGCTGGCTCGTAGGGTGGCATAGGCGCTGAACCAATCACAGCCAGTCACACAAGCGCATACAAACGGTTTCACTACCAGTATCCCGTGAAGCTGCATCTGCATCCCCGTTTCCGTTATTCTCCTTCAAAGAATGCATCTGAATCAAGCACTGCTCACGCCGCGTTCGAACCGCCCGTTTCCAAGACGGACTGGAGCAGCCTTACCCGCACACTTTTCGCGCTGCGTGTTTCCTCTCAAAAGCTTCACCTTGGTCGTCGTACGGCAGGTTGGATCAATCCCAAACTACGACCCGCCATGTGTTGTTTCGGCAGTGCCTCCACCCCCGGCGACGCCATGAAGGAAAGGTGCTTTGCCTACCAGTATCCGTACCAGAGCCCTCATTACCACCGCTCGCCAGACGCTAATCGCGTTAGCTCGCCCCAGGACTCCTCGGCGGTTCCATAGGTACTGTCAGGTACGGTGGACAGCGGCCCAGGCACAGCAGTCGACGAGACGGATGGGGCGGGGAACAAGTGGTCGAGGCACAGACTTGCTCAACCATGCGCCGCATGGCACAACGGGCTTGGAGCGGAACCAGCAATCTCTTCGTCAACCTAAATTAGATGCTGCAGGGGCTGCCAGCCTGGGCTGCATGGATCGGCTCTGGACTCGGCGGCAATGCGAGCGGGTCAGCTACCAGCTTTGATGTCAGGCTGCGAAACGTCCATCGCTGGATGGATCATGGGCGCTATCATGGGTGTTCTCGCACACAGAGCCCGCCTGATTCGGGTGCCTGCTCCGTCTCTTGCCAGCGCTTCAGGATGATATTGGACAGGGGCCGATGGCTCTGGTCGTTTCGCACGCACTACCGCCAGCCACATCTACCAGCATCGCTCTATGGAGTCGCTCCTCTCCGTCCGGAGGTTGTGTCCATGTCATCCTTTCTCGCCATGCAGCTGCAGACCTGGCTGGTACCACCGCCAACCCCAGCCCGCTCACGCCCGCTCCCATGTCACACTGCACAGATGCCGCTGCCAGCTCGTGGTATATAGATGTAGCCGCTCGCCTCCTCCTCTCCCAGAGCCCTTCTTGCGTCTCATCTTCTCTTTAGTCTCTTCTTTTTTTTCTTCTCCGTCTATTTCCTATTGCTTGTCCATCGTTCACCAACGTCAAAGCCGTTCGTTCTCTTTGACACCACCATCGCTTACAGACATCGAGTCCATCTCGCATATCAACAACCGTCGCTCATCTCATTGCCATTGTTATTGTACTTTATTATATCGATTCGAGTCGGACTATATACATCATGAAGGTCACCTACGCATTGGCCATTGCGGCCACTTTTGACCAGGCCACCGCCACTGTGTGTACTCCCGCTTCCACTCCCGCTTCCACCCTGTTCGCACCTCCACTAACATTGCCCCAGTTTGATATTGTCGGTGATATCTTCAACTACTGGACCGACCTCAAGCCCTTCAACTGCCCCGGCAAGGTCCCCGTCATCTGCAAGCCGGACCAGGTTCCTGGCTACGACTGGAAGAACACTCCCGTCGGGCCCATCGGCGGTTATGGCGGCTGCAACTTCAAGGGCTGGACCTGCAAGAAGAAGTTTGGTCGCCGCGACATGCTTGCTGGCCGTCAGGATGATGGTAGCAAGCAGATCGAGGCCGACGTCGGTCCCGAGGGCTCTGACAACCCCGTCATCTCTGCCGGTGACGACATCGGCACTTTTGATATCAACAGCTTCTCTGTTGAGTCCGAGTTTGATGCCCGTTTCGAGTTCCATTACACCATGCCTGATGGCTCCATCTGCAAGCAGTCCTCCCCTGTCTCCAGCCAGGGTACCTCCATCGTCAACACGCAGTGTGGTGGTGCCAAGTCCGTCAAGATGGTTCTCCCCGAGAACCAAGGCAACCAGAAGAGGACCTTCGGTCTTCTGAAGAAGCTCTGCAAGGTCAAGTGCCATAAGATTGATTTCTGGTGCAAGCCTCCTCCTGGCAAGACCACCACCAGCCCTCCTGCCACACCTCCTCCTCAGACCACCACCAAGAACACGCCTCCTCCTCAGACTACCTCCAACGAGAAGACTACTCCTCCTGGCCAGACCACTCCTCCTGGTCAGACCACTCCTCCTGGCCAGACTACTCCTCCTGGCCAGAGTACTTCTAGCGAGAAGACCACTCCTCCCAGTGAGACTTCTAGCAGTGTCAGCACTCCTCCCGGCCAGTCTTCCAGCAGCGTGAGCACTCCTCCCGGCCAGTCTTCCAGCAGTGTTAGCACTCCTCCCGGCCAGCTCACCTCCAGCGAGAAGACCACTC
>JARJRE010000611.1:0-67897 GCA_030783385.1 Akanthomyces dipterigenus | reverse complement strand
GGTGCTCGCGGAGCCGCTCCGCGCGCGCGCGCGTCGCCCTGGCCGACGCGGCGCAGCTCTGCTTCGACGGCCTGATGAGCACGAGCGCCGACCTCTCCGCCGAGCAGATATGTCTCCCGCGGCGGGCATCGAGCAGGACCATGCCGCGTTTCAAGCATGGGAGGATGAGATGTCCCCCCCCCCCCACCCGGGCAGCAAGGCAGCGGCTGGGCGGCACGGCGGCAGCGGCAAGCCCCGTTCTCGTGGTCCAGGGCCCTAAACGACAGAATACCCGCTGATGGAGCACTCGCCCGTCGTCGCGGCGGCGGGGGCTCTTTGTGTTCGGGAAGAAGAAGAAAACCCCCGTGCGGTGGAACGGGGAGCGATGTCGCGGCGTTTGTAGCCAGCTGGTGGTGCGGGGACGGCGGCGGCCTGGCCTGGGTGTGAGGGTGTTTATTTCAACGTCCCTTTTCTGTAACTACATCTGCTGCTCTCTATCCATGTAATTTTTGTCTAATACTAAGACTACTCTACAAAATCTTGCGCGAGAAGAATGCTGTCACAACTGCTGGTGCTAATGCGGCGCTCCTTGGCCGATCCCGCCTACATCGTCACCACGTTTAGCCATCAGGCAACATTCCGCTGAAATGGCCTCCTTTTTGCATGGCTGCTACGACTACTGACCACTGTGGCAGGGCATTGTTCTCTTGGCCTTGTTTACCTAGACCTTGGAATCGCTCAAACAGGAATTTCGACGTCGGTTACACAACCATCAACTGATCATGGTCGCGACAGGCTTTACCACTTTGTACTTGTTGGTACCTGGCCCGGTTCACGGGGTTTAAGCTGGCCCGCATTGTTGAATCCCGTCAGCGAAAATCACCTCTCACGAGTAACTATTCGTACCCATCTTCCGTCATCTCAGCGTGGCTTGGACCCTGAATCTAAGCATCTTCCAGCTTATTTGAATTCCTTGGTGTTTTATTTCGAATTTCTGCAACACAATACTCCAATGTCACCATGGGTCGGGATAAGCTCTGTCTAGCCGAGCCCAACGCCTCGGGCCTCGTGGCAAGCGACAGCTCACTTCTACCTACCCGGTACCACATGACGCAAATTCATCCAGAGACGCATTTGTACGTCCAGACTTTACCAATGACATGTGGACAGGTGTCTGACCTCTCTATCGGGCAACCTATTTGTCCCTTTTCTCCTTGAATTCATAATTGCCCCTGCGTGTGCCCTGTTCTCCAACCTATAGAGCAAGGCGGTGGCGTTGCTCAACTTGCGCAGCGGTCGTCTGCTTGCAGGGCTTATTGTGCAGGCCAGCCAATCCAATACCGCGCGCTCGGTACCGTGTAGCAGTCGTACAAACGTGGCGTCCTCTCATGTTGTGAGCATGTCTCAGGAAAATCAAGTACGCTCCGAATATTAGGCTGCACGATGTAAATCCGGAGATGTTGACTTTATGCTGGCGGCAGCACTGATGTGCACATTGTAGTGGTGGGAGTGTGCTGTGCCACAACCACTTTTCTAGGCAAATGCGGCCGAAAACGTGCCATTAACGTGTCACGGCGCACATCGGCACTTGCAGTAGGAGATCGACCGAAGGACGGCACGAATACAAATAGAAGACAAACCGGCTCATGAGCTTTCAACGTGCCTTGGGAGCCTTTGTGTAGACAAGTTGGCAAGTAGGCTGGGCTGCCAGCCAGTGACATGTCAGCCCGGAGGACTGGGCTTGAGTTGTGGCTTGAGCCTGGCGCTTATTAGTCTTTGATGGTGCATGGTGCTATCATGGGGAACAACAGGCACTTTGTCTGGCACCCCGAGGCTCTCATGCATCTTTTGCCATTGTCACCAGGCAAAGGGAGATCTTAAACCGAGCTGTCCAAGTTTGGCATCTCGGCTACGGGCCTACTCTGCACACCTCGCAATGAAAGTACCTACCTAGATATTGGTCGGCTTTGCTTTGCCTGTCCCACAGCTGCGTCAGTTACGAACGCATCTGCAACGAGGGTCAAGGCCGAGCACCCAGCTGCGCGAGGTCGTGACGTGCCGTGACAGTCGTGGTGGTGAGG
Source organism: Akanthomyces dipterigenus (assembly GCA_030783385.1). Lineage (NCBI taxonomy): Eukaryota > Fungi > Ascomycota > Sordariomycetes > Hypocreales > Cordycipitaceae > Akanthomyces > Akanthomyces dipterigenus. The sequence continues at coordinate 65,837 of JARJRE010000611.1, read as the reverse complement.
CGACGACAAGCCCAAAAAGTCACGGCATAGGGTCATGGTGTGGTGCATGGCTTGGTGGCCGTCCATTCAGAAGCCGGAGATGCCCAACCACTGCCTGCCCATCCCATCACCGGAGCATGGCTGGATAGAGAAAGGCTTGCATGGAGGCGTTCGATGCCACTCTGTCAGGAACGGCGCATGGCCTCTGGTGGTCTTGGTGTGCATGTGTGCCAGTGTGCTATTCTCCAGCTGATGGAGCGGCTCTCCGCACCACCGCACGATGGGTACAGTCTGAAAGCATCTGTGCGAGAGGGCAGTATGCAAGGTGATACGGGTATTACGGGCTGCAGCTATGAAATAGGTGGCTCGTCATGCTGGCAGAATATTGACCAGAGATGGACAAGAGGGACGGGCCTCCCCACAGCGAATGCAGCCTCGAGAGAGGGGTGTCGGGTGGCAGCAGACCCAAAAGTCAGATTGAAACGATGCGATTGGTAAACAGGTCGCAACGGTACGCCGGGCCGACGCTAGGGTCGGCTGCAGTAGGGGTATTGAGTAGTTATGTGCTGGTATCCGTAGTCTGGCATGCTGCGGTGGTTGAAGAGGGCGGGGGAATGATGTGACGGGAGCGGCCGTACTGGTCAACGTGGGCGTGCATGCATGTCACCTGTAGGTCCAGCTGGCGCCAGCGGCCCAACCACGCCGTGCCATCATCAATGGCAGATGAGATGCTGCTGCAAGCATCGGTACAAGACGTCAGCCAGCTGGCGTGACCTGTCTGTTTGCCTGGTGTAGCTGTCTAACATGTGAGGTTTTGGTTAGCACGCCGGCGGCCGTGTTTACGTGTGTAGCAGCCCGGATCTTGTAGGCACGGCAGCACAAGGCTGGCTGACGACCAAACAGAAACATGATGCCAACGCGGTTGGCCTGGCCAAGGCAGACCAGATGGAGCTGTCGGAAGCTGATCAACAGACTCTCGTGTTGCCAATGGTTATGGTCAAGCTGCGGGGGACATGTATGTTTGGATCGCGGGACAAGAGATGTGCGAACGAGGAGAGGAGGCTAGACCAAACTCGATTGATAATGATGATAGGCATGGCCGGAAACCAATAGAAAGAAGCAACGGAAGCCAAGTGCGGAGCAGCTCGTGGCGGACAGGATGGATATTCGTCTGGAAGCTCTGGAGCTGTGTTGGGAAGTGTTGAGCGCAAGGCGAGATGAGTGGACGATGACCCCTTTGGGTGGCGGCGGTTGGTCAGTTGTAGTGGGCCTCTACAGCCCGGAGCAAATCATCAGGAACAATTTGAATGCTTCTCAGAATCGCATTTGCTTGGACTTATTGCAGATTCCTCAGGCACTGAACCCGCCAGCATCCACCAAGAGCTTCAATAGCCACTAGTCGAGTGCCAAATATAGCAGTGTCGGAACACCTCTACAGGGCTCTCCATGGTTGGCTACTGGAGCTGCTGGAGCGCGAGGAGGCGCAGCTGCTTGCCCGAATCAGACAGCTTGCGTCCAGCTGTTCTAGGTCCTCGCATTGCAGAGGGACGAGTCGTACGGAAATCAACCTGCTCGCCTCCTCGTTGGAGGCCGTTGACTACTACCAAGTCCGCGCGATGGGAGCATCATTCCGACGTGAACGCTGCAAAAGCCCGTCCATCACGCCGCTAGCTTCGTCAGCTGCTGCGCCAGCCAAGAAGCACCGCCTGCTTTTTGTACCTTTGCGACGTGCTTACAAGGGATGCCATCTCAGTCCGGATAGCAATAGCAGCAAAACCCGCAGTGTCTCCAAAGCAAAACAGACCTCAGCTTCACCGCTTGTCTCAAGGGTTTCCCTCCCCCGCCTGGTGCCGGGGTGTCTGCATGCAGGCCGATGGATGTTGACGATAGTGGGAGATGGTCGTCGGGGGGACGAAGAAGCGGTCGAGTCAATAAAAACAGAGAATGGATGAATATCAAGTCTGAATTCGCTCTTCTTCTTCTTCCTGTATTCGTACATTATATCGAATAGAGTATTGCAGATCAATATTGGGCTGCGACATCAAAACCTCGACACCACCAAGCTCGCACCCCACGCGTGACAGGCGCATCAACGATCGCTACCTACCAAGCCACCTGGGACACCACCACCCACCAGCAGAAACACACGCACACACTCACACACAGACACACCAACCACGCGGACAGTGCAAGCGCTGGATGGTCACTGGTGCCTCACATACCTCAGCTCGACCCCCTCTCCCTGATCGGGTGCCTCTGAATCGTCGCACCGCCAGGACTGTGCTGTGCATCTCATTGGATTCTACCTCTACTGGATAGCGGGTGCAACTGGTGCGGAGCTGACAGCGAGTCAATCATCTTGGCAGTGAGCGAGAAAAGACAGCAGAAGCGAACGAGCTGCGCCGCTGCCACTACAGGTCGGCTTACTGGAATACTCGACATCAAATTGTTCGTCCCTGGCTGAGTGTTCCGAAACATATTCGGATTACCATCAACTGCCATCCTGATTATTATCCTCGAAAGTCCGGGGAATCGCCGTCGCCGTCGCCGAAACAATACGCTCGCCAGATCCCTGGCTACCTTAGTACTTGCGCAGGTACTTGTACAGGTACTTGCAGAGGTACCTAGCTCTCCGCTTTTCCACCGCCATTGTGTGGGTACCTTCTTGGTGCCTCTTGCGTACCCTTTCCACCCAGTACGACACTCTACCTTGGTACAGCCCCGGAGGCGCCTCTAGCCGGCCAATTTCTGAGCGACATTACTGGCTCAACATCAGACGCTAATAATTAGTGAGTGAATGAATTTTCCTTGTACCTTATTTTTTCCAGCGGTTTCGAAAGATCGAGGAGAGGAAGGAGAAAATAAATCGCCGCCGCGAGATGCGAGTACGGGAGACTACGGGGGGCGCAGAGGCGAAACAGGCCATGGCGAGACACGACGATACCAGTCCTGTCAGTCAACCACACCACTGCTGCAGGAAAAATCGCCCTTTGCTTTCCCCGTGGTCCCCGGGCGGACTGGTCATTCTTTCCGTGCTGTTACTTGCTGCGGGCTTTCTAGAAACACATGGCACATTGCATCATCAAGGCAAAGGGCATGTACGGCTGACATGTACTTTGGCAGGGTCGGTTGGGTTGGTATCGCACGAATCCTGTTTGCCAGTGATCAGTGGAATAAGCTTTTACTGGTGATTACTGTTATTACTGAACAAGCGGATTTCTAACATCGAAACCGACTGGTGCAGGCGCACCTACGTACTAGGTATCTTGCGTGCGTTCTTGCTGGTCGCGGCCCCTGGTAGACTGCCACTGCCACTGCCACCGCGAGCCGTACCGTGGCGTGGCCCGTGGAGGCGTGGAGCCCCTTCTGCACGTTGCTAGAAAGGGCCAGGCTCAAAAGCCAAAAAGTGACGGGCTACGGTACTGGTACCTTGGACTACCGATAGGCTATCCATCTCCATACTGCTAGCCAGCCTTGGCCGTCGCAGAACGAGGGCTCTCGAGGCCTTGATCAGACTGCTTCCAGCCTGTCCATCACCTGAGTGCCGGTGGTCCACAGAGGTACGCTGAAGAAAACGGAGACTGATACACGACCGAGACCATTCGCAGGGCCTGACTGACCCGGCACCTGGCACCTGGACGACTGGGCCGGCCACAGCGGACCTCGGACGCTAAACTAAAGCGACGCAAGTGCATCACCGCAAGGTGGAAGTGCTGAGTGCCACACATGGTGACACACCACAACTACTGGTACCACTCGGAGGACTAAAAACACCACTGGAGACGCCCCCACTCCAGCGCCCTTTGGCCATCCAACTGCATCCTGGACCGCCGCAGGACACAAATACCTCGCTGTACCTGCCCCCGCCCCGGCCAATCAGCCCCCGGCCCGCCAGACTCGCCTGCACTGCATCCCGCCCGTGACGTCCATCATCCCACGCCATCCCAACGCTGGTCACCAAGACGAGATTCCCGGTCGCAGGTACCTGCAAGTACCTCTCTCTGTGCCTGCTTGATCATCACGCAACAAGGACAAGGTACCGCTCCCTTCTACTCGGTGCCTGCCTACCTAAGGTACCTAAATCCTGCCATTACAGCGCCCGCACCACCCGGCCGTCCGCCACAGCAGCACAAGACTACATCTTCACCGCACCCGCCCGCCTCTTCATCCTTTACCAACCACCGCTTGCTCGGCACCTCGCTTGAGCGACATTTCCCTCTTCATCCCTCAATTCTTATTACCAACGTTGAAGCCAGCGTCCCGGGGTCTTGACTGTTCTCCGATCTACGGCTGGCTTCGTTTTTCTTTTTTCCTTGTCATTCTTCTTCGCCACTTTCAACCGCATTTGTCTCGTCATCATTCGAATCGCGCTGTATTACTGCCACTTTACGCCCTGTTTTCGCCCACTGTACAAGCCACCGTCCTCTGCCTCACCATCCAACCCTCACTCAACGTCTGTGACTCGCTCGACTGTGTTCCACGGTTCACTGCATACGCATACACAAGCACCACCTACACGGGCAAACTCATTACGCATCACAGCCCCCCGGATTCCTAATCAGTCTTTGGCTATTCGACGCTCTCGGAGTTTATAGTCACCACACCCCCAGATCATCTCGCCTTCAAACAGACCACGAAATCTAGCATCCCGCATCGCCGCAATCCGCAATCATGGCTCCCCTTCCTCCCGATCCCTACAAGATCCTAGGCGTAGCCAAGGATGCGCAGACACCCGAGATCCGCACCTCGTACCGAAAGCTCGTCCTCAAGTGCCATCCCGACAAAGTCCAGGATCCCAAGCTCAAGGAAGAGAAGCAGAACGAGTTTCAACGCGTTCAGCAGGCGTACGAGCTTCTTTCCGACGACGCTGAGCGTCAAAGATACGACGACAAGGTCAAGCTCGAGGAACTCCGCCGTCTGATGAAGGAAAAGGCACACGTCTCGAGTCCCAAGCCCTCCGCCAAGTACTCAGGCGAGTTTGAAACTCGCACCGATGCCCGCCCCGCCTTTAAGTCCTCGCCCTCGACCACCAAGACTTACACCTTTACCCGCGTCGTCGACGACGAGTACGTCTCGCGCGGTCCCCGCTTCTTCGAAAAGAGCAGCCGCTCCTCCAAGCGCGATCCCAGCGTGTCCGAACGACACTCGAAGCGGGAGGCGGAAAAGGAGAGAGACAAGGAACGTGACCGTGAGCGCCGCCGCAAGGAGGAAGAGGTCATCCGTCGCAAGCTCGAAAAGGAGCAACAGAAACTCGAAAAGAAGCAAAAGGAGAAGCTGCGCGATCGTGAAATCAAGCGTGACGCCGAGGAAAAGTACCGCACACGCCACCCCAAGCCCTCAGTCGACGTTTACGAAGACGAAGTTTCCAGATCGGATCGCAAGCGGTCTAGCAAGAAGGACGAAAAAGCCGGCCGCTCTTCACCTCGCGACGAGAAGCCCACCCCTTCACGCCCGCCGCTGAGCAGGAGCTTCTACTCCCCCGACGACCGCAGCAAGTTCGACATGGCATCCTCTTACGTGCAGGCGTCCCGAGGCCCCCCAGTTCTAGGCCGGTCCTACTCGTACTCTGATCGGCCCGTGTATATTCCCGCCGCGCCGTCGCCACCGCCCACCAATTCCAAAAAGGCCTTTGTGGTGGAAGAGTCTGATTCGGACGATTTTGTGCGAAGATCCGCGGCACCGTCTCGACGCGGATCCGGCGATGGTCCTCGGGTGTCCCGTGAGCGCTCCGCATACCGCAAATCGTCCAACGAGGTGCTCGACGACAACGTTCGTGCCGTCCCCTCGCCCGCTGCGCGCCACACCACGTCCTTCAGCCGAGGTACCCCCATGGGCAGCTCGCCCCCTCGCCACGACATGCCACTTCCACGCGTCAACTCGATGCCGCAGCAGCCCAACTTTGCTCGGCCCGGTCCGCCCATTACCCGCGCCCATACCTTTGCCACATCGGACATGCCCCGTGGCCGTGAGCGTTCCCGCAATCAGCCGCAGGTGCATGTTGAGTCGTCCGATTCGGAAGACGACCGCAGATATCGCAGCCGCCGGACAGCGTCGCCCGAAGCCCCGCGCGACGCCTTCCGCTACGTCGAACCCGACGAAACGCGCCGCCACCGCCGCTCGCCAAAGGATTCCGACACTGGCCATGCTCATTACATGCACGGGCAGCCGGTGCGCGTGTCCGAGTCGCGCATCCCCCCCAACTACCGAGATTCCGGCTACCCCAGCCCCATGCCGTCCAGCAGCCGCTACCCCGACGTTGCGACCAGCAAATACGGCAACGTCCGCTACAGTGATTATCCCCCCTTTAACAGTGGCGTGCGCGTTTGAACGACTTGTTATTTGGTCTTTCAAAGATCTATTTGCGATTTTATCTCTTCTCTTTTTTTACTCGCTTCTTCTCGTTCCCTCACGTTGTTGGAACGAGACATGTCTTGATGAATCTACTTTATACACAAACACACAATTTTTGGGACACTATATACAGGCATGGAGACCTCGCTCATCTATGGCCTGCGAGCATCTGGGACGGAGTTAGATTTGATTAGGAATTTGTTTTCTGCAGATTCTTGGACGGGGCATATTTTGCATATGGGTTGAACCCTTTTTTTAGCCGCTCAGGACGGACTGGGACCAATCCTGGCTGATGCCACGATTGTAAGAGTCGGGCTTGTGACAAATCTCTGGGATATATTGGGCGAATCATGGTGTACCAAACACACTCATTTATGTAGCTGGGGTTATTGATGCTGTACACTTTTTGTGCCAGTCTTTTTTAACTTTCATGGTGGCGTTTCTAGATTCTTTTAATGGATTTTACTTTCTTCTCCCAACCATTCAGCCTTGGTTTTGTGAGCTGTAGTGGTTTTGAATACTTTATGCTGGTAATGGGAATGCTGGCACAACTCATGTGCTAAAACGGTATTGTTCCATGTTGCCATAGATCTAGTGACTGTAGTCCACAAAGCAGGCAAAGTTCAAGAAACAGGGTATCAATCATTGAATGCAAGCCTCTGTAATTCGGCAAGGAAGAAGGACTTGACCTGCTCCTCTGATACAACGCATTGTGGCCATGACTGCAAATAAGCATCCATTGCGCCGTGAAACGATACCAACTGGCAAATCTTGGCTCCCTCGAAACTGTCATCTCAATTCGGACATGTTGTTTCTGCTCACCTTGGACCTTTGATCTTTGCCCTGACTGTACTTAAACATGACGTCTAGTTTGGCGACTTCCATGTCTGAGTCGGAAGAGAACCCTCGCTGCGCGAGCCTGGTTGAGGCGTCCCCTGTCCGCGCATACCTAAACGCAAAAGGATCTTGGCCCATGATGAAGTCTTTGAATGAGCAACTGCGCTTATTTGCTCCCGCTGCCCTGATACGCTGACACATTGCTTGCGAGTTGATTACGGCAGACTAGTGAGAAACTCTGCTTAATACCATTCTCATGTAGTCCGCAAAAGTGGTGCGTGAAAGACAAAGAAAGGCAAGGCGCGGGCCGGGCAGGAGAAGGGCGGCGGGCCCTTGCGCTAACGGGAGGCAATTTGGGGGCGCAAATGGAGAGAGATCGAGAGTATTTGCATAGGTAAAGGCCACGGGCACAGACGGCATCATGCTGCAGTTGTAGGGTTTGAGAGAAGATGGAATCAAAACGACATCCACAGACCAAGGGTAGAAACGGGTTTGTATAGGTAATGTTAAAATCATCCATCAAAACCATCGTATGCACAATTGCGGCCCCCGCGCTAGCGTGCTGGTAGGGCGATGAACGCCACTAATGCCCTGGCACGCGCCCCCGGAATGCCCTATAATTTACCAGGTGCCGCCTGCAGGAGCTGAGGATGACGTCCAGCTGCAACCTGTTTCCGTTTCTCACCAGAAACGAAAGAAGCTGCATGAAGAAAATACCTTTATGCGTCTGCAGCTCGATTCTCCAACCTTTCCGAAACGACACACGCTCTATTGGCAGTGTGCTATTGCTTAGTCTGTTGTGGCTTGCTTGAGACGAGACGAGACCTGAAGGATTGCGCCACGATACAGATCTGGCTTGGTGAGCTCCACGCCCCAGAGTACCTCTCCTTTGTCTCGTCTGCATAACGTTGCTAACACCGACGGCCATGGCGTACAGACTCGGCCTCGTGGATTCGACAGACACCGGACCATTGAAGATAGGCGAAGCACCTCGGTGTGTCGGACGCGCCACACGGTCGACGCACGCCGGGCTGCGTAGGGACACACACAAGATCGACCACGCGAGCACTACACCGTAGGAAGAGGGGAGGCACCGCAGAGGCGGAAACACCACGAAAGCGAACCCCGGAATACATGGACGCTGTATACATCACGTCCTACCCAGGACGTCCCTCGACCGCCGACAGCGTCATTGAAGCGCCTGCCAACGGCGTGGCCGCTCCGCCGCACCGCCGATGGAAGCTTACCGTCCGCCTCCACGGGCAGCAGCTGCGGCCGCACAGCCACGACGTCGCCCTCGTCGACCCCTTTGTCGACGCCGATTATCATGGCGTCTTTGAAAAGTATCTGCGCATGACAGATAGGGCGCCTTGGAGCCCGGCGAGCCTGTCCGCCGGGCCAATTCCAGCAACAGCGTCTTCATCCTCGTCGCGGCCGAGCAGCCCCGACGACATAACCCGCATGGAGCGACAGATATATGGCTACGCGCACTCACTCCTGAGCCAGCTTCGCCTACGAGAGGATTTGCTGAGGAACAAGGCCACGGATCTGCAGCTCTACATTGTAGAGCACCACGAGACGGACCGCGATCTTGGTGATGCGCCGGCACCGGGGATACATTGTCTGGCCTGGGAGCTGCTCGAGTCCATTCGCCTGCCGACGCTTCCTAGCCTGAAGCTGCGCGTAAGCCGTGTGACGGACTTCCCAGCCCGTCGGGGCCTCCGCGGTGGGCTGTCGCCGCCGCCAAACAAAATGCAGACGCTCGCACAGGTGCAGGCCGACCCGTCCAGCACGTATAAAGTACTGCTGGTGGTGGCGCGCGACTTTTCCAGGACGGGCGCGGACCGCGACGCCGAGCCGGACCTGGCGCAGTTTCCGCTCATGAGCGTGCAGAAGAAGCTGCGCAGCAGGATGCTGCTCGAGGTGGTGCGGCCGGGCTGCGTTGAGGAGCTGGGCGCGCACCTGCGTACTAGGAGCATGCAGGGCGTGCATTTCAACCTTGTGCACTTTGACCTGCACGGGCAGGTCCTCCCAGACGAGTGAGTCTCGCCCTCCTGATACATGAGGGGACAGCACAACTGACACATGCTCTAGATACGGCGTCCCCACGCCCTGGCTGCTGTTTGCCAAGCGCACCTATGCCACCCAGAGCAACGGCTACCACCTCCCGCAGACGCGCCTCGCCAGCGCCGCCTCGGTCGCGGACATGCTCGTCGAGCACCACGTCCAGGACGTGGTCCTCAACGCCTGCCTATCGGCCTACAACCGCTCCTCGTCGCTCACCAATCTGGCGCACCTGTTTTTGCAGCGCGGCGTGCAAAACATATCCGCCATGTGGTTCTACGTGCACTGGAAGACGGTCGAGACGTACCTCGACACCTTTTACCACCAGCTGCTGCGTCGGGGCATCGACTTTCACGTTGCCGCGCAGCACGGCCGTGAGGCCGTCCGCAACGCGCCCACGATGCGCTCCGGCCGCCCCTGCAAGGACGACTTTCTCTGCGTCAACTATGCGCGCCAGGCGCACCGTACGGACAGCATGATGCGCCGCGATCCGAGTCCCACGCCCTCGCAGTCGTCTTCCGCGTCGAATACCTCCAGCAAGAGCTTTATGAGCGGCGGCGGCTGGAAGCCATCCACGCCACGCCTCGGCGACAGCCTGATTATCGGCGACAACGAACCTGTCCTCCGCATGAAGCTGCACCTGCTGGAGCTCGAGTACAAGCTCGCGACTTTCCGCATCATCTACGCCAGCGACCTGCACCGCGCCCACTCGGACCTCAACGAGACAATAGACCGCATGGCCAGCATGTGGATGAGCACCAACATGGTCGACGACGTCTACTACTACCGCGCCAAGGATTTTGCCTCGTCGTCGCGGCGCAGCAGCATCAGCAGCAGATCCTCCTCCTCTGCGCCGTACAAGGATAAGAAATCACGCAGCTCCAGCGGCGGCTACCTGCAGCTGCTCTTCCCCAAGCCCGTCAGGGCGCTGCGCGCCACCCTGCACATTATTCGCGACGTCGACGACGTCGTGGATCCGGGCTGGCGCGCCGACGCGGCCACCAACGCCAAGAACGAGGAGCGCCGCGTGCGCGCCCAGGAGGGCCTGCAGCGGTTCGCGCGCCGGCTGCACACCGAAGGGGACAGCTTCTGCATCTTCCTCGGCAGCAAGGACGCGCAGTGGTTCAGGCGCTTCCTCCAGCACCTGCACGGCGCGTGGTGGCTGCACATGCCCTGGGGCCTGACGGTGCCGAGTCGCAGCCCGATACCGCGACGGGCGCGGGAGAGGGGGTATGATGGCATTGATACGGTGGTGAATCTTGACGGTCATGTGCATTGAAATTTTCGCTTTTTTCTTTCCTGGAGTTTATTGCATTTTTCGTCATTTGGCATGCATCGGGGGTTTTTTGGGGGGGTATTCGGGAGGTATATGAGCACTGACTTTTTATATATTAGCATGGGTTTGACTAGCACGAGAAGCGTGGCGTTTTGTGTTGTAGCGTGCTTGGTTGCGATGGATAGTCAAATTTAAATCAACGGGCTCGCATTACCGTCTGTCTTGTTTCATTCCCTGACCTGCATTCTACGGGCTCATACAAGTAGATGGTTGTATTGGCCATCAGTTGTCAAAGCCACGCAGTAGTATGAGATGATGAATTTTTAAGAATATTCTTGATTTTTGCAAGCTACTGCAGCCAGTTTTTACACTTTTATCCCAGAAAACCCCAGTGGCGTGTTCCACTCCCAAAAGTACAATGTGCCTACATCCGTGAAATCAATTGCACAACCCAAGACGCCGTGATAATGTGTTTAACAAGCTCAAGCTGACACTACGCTACGCGGCTTCGAGTTTAACGCGCCGAGGTATGGTTGTTACGGCCAAGCGTGCTTGGTGTGTCGGTGCTCGCTCTGTCGCCCCGGTTGAGCATGCCCTGGCTCTCATCATGATCCTCTTCGTCGCTGAGACCCTCGAGCTCGAATTCTTCCGCGTCGCGAAGACGACCCTCTTCGTGAGCTGCACTGCTATTGAGGCGAATGTGGCCGTTATTATACTTTATAACCTCGTCGTCGGCCGAGAGACGATCGTACAGGTGAATAAGCATGTTTGCAAACAGGAAAACCATAAACGCCAGTGAGTAAAGAATGAGCGTATAGGAAACGCCATCCATGCCGGATGCGGCAACGAGGTTCATCTGCTCTTCCGTGGCGCCCATAAAGAGAAACCCGGCAGCGTACATGAGAAAGACTGGAATGTATTGGAAGCTGTTCCAGGTGCGGCCATTCTCGTGCAGCGACTGCTTGTCCTTGAGGATAAAGGCGATTTCAATGACACGGGTGACGCCGACAGCCATGAGCGTCTTGCCAAACATGGCGTGCGTCATGGCGCTGACCATGAGCTCCTGGGGATGCGCAGACATGGCCCAGCCGGTGATGAAGATGACAAAGGCGGGAATAAAGTTTCGTTTGGGGTTTCCGTCGCGGTCGCGGCTGAGCCAAATACCGGCCAGACCAGCGCACCACCAGACGACTCCCATGGTGGTGTGCTGCCAGTCATTCTTGACCCAGGCGGTGCCCCAGCGGTGCTCGGTAAAGGTGTTGATGCAGCCCCAGACGGCAATGACGGAGCTGTCGAAAAATTCTTGGGAACGCCCGGTGCGTCGGATCCACACCTGGCCGGCGAGAAGAATAATGGTCAGGAGAATGCCATAGGCGATAAAGGCACCGCCCATGATGAAGTGGGCAGCGCACTGGCCGAGGTGGTCGCCTTGGCAGAAACCCAGCGTCGTGATGCCGCCAAAGACCATCTGGACCCAGGCCAGCAGGGGCATGGCCTTGCCGATGACGGAGTGAAACGGGCGAATCAAGAGACGGATGCGGCCGTTGATGCCGCGCTCCCAGTGGCCCTTGAGGTAGAGACCGAGCACAATCTGGGCAATGAGGAGCAGCTGGAGAATGTTGGCGAAGAAGGAGTGGACGTTATTGCCAATGTATTGACGGCCGCCGTGCGTATGCCCGAGGAAGAAGCCGAGCAGGGCCAGGGAGGATCCGATAACCTGGGTCGGGACGTGCCATCGCGATTTGGTCATCTGGGGAAAAGGGTTAGTCGAGGACGGCATGGATCAGTATCGGAAAGGGGATCAGCTTACACCGAGAACCATGCCGATGGGGAAAATGACGCCGTAGGCAACCATCTGGACAAAGATGTGCAGCCATGTAATGGTGTCCTGCCGCATTGTCAGCTGATTATCCTAACTATGGTGCCTTGACTGGTGACGCACAAGAGGCTCTTTGGTGACAGTCTCGCCCTCTGCAATCACAGCCTCGACGCCATGGTGATCGTGGGCCTGAGCAGCGCCAAACAATGCGGCGACAGCGACAAGCAGAGATGCTGTCGATGCCAGGCCAGCGGCGCTGCGCAATCGTCCGATGGTCATGGTTGCGCGTGCCACTTCGAGGGGGTCGTTTCGATTTGGTGCGAGTAGTGGCGCGTGGACGTGTCTGGGCCGGAGAGCAGACAGCGCCGGAGACGTCGGGTATCGCGGCAGCGGGAGCCAAGGGTGGTGGACGAAGCGATACAGAGCCGGGTAGTGGTGAGTAGAAATGCCAAAGAAGAGAGACGACGCGATGGTGTATAAACGACGAAAGGGGCGTCCAAAGTCGCGGAACGCCGGATTTAACTCAAGTGCCAGCCAGCTGTCAGTCCCAGTAATCAGGGCCTAAATTGTGTACTTGTTGATTGGCCCCCGCCACCAGAGCCAGTGGGCCGGGCTCCAGCACCACAGCTCTTGGCATTACAGGGGTCATCATCGCCAGAGCATCACTGAAGTCATCACAGCACTTCTACGACTGTTGGAAAATATTCTCTCGGCCCTGTAAATTTCTATACTTTTCTCTCTCTCTTTTACTGCTACTAAATGTGTCTTTAACCCTCACCTGTCGTTTCTCTCTCTGTTGATAACGACTTACATGTTGGCACCGGATTCTTGGCTCTCAACCCCCTTGCATTCTAGCAATCTATTCGTACTGACATGCAACCAGTCCCGCCACGCCTCTGTTCCCCATCGCAGATCCAATATTCCCTTCTTCCATCCTCCGTTTTTCTTCCCCATCACCAGCTTGACAATTGCGCACCCTAGCTCCTTGACCGGCCGCATCAGCTCCGTGCCGCCCCGTCCCACGGACAGGTTCAGCGCGAACTGCACCATCGCCTGCTCGACAAACGCCTCGTCCACCTGTCCTGCGGCCTCGAGATAGCCTCTGAGAAACGCCTCCAGCATGCCAAAGTCCTCGGGCTCGACGACCGACGCGCGCGCCGAGACGCGGTGGAAATGACACAGCAGCCAAGCCTCGGCCACCATGGTACCAACGTCGAGCGCCCCGGTGCCGAGCCCCACGCCTTCCCAGTCAATTACGGCCAAGAGGTCTTGTGCCGCGTCGTCCTGCCCCCGGCATGGCCCGACGAGAACGTTGCCAGGCCAAAAGTCGCCATGCACGATACAGCGGTTGCTGCTACTGGGATGGAGCGCCGCCGCGACAAACGGCTCGAGCAGCGCGACAAAGGTCGCTTTTTCCGCCGCATTCTCTTCCGGCGTCGCCCCAGCCGGCAGACCAGCGCTCAGCAGATTGATTCTCTGGTCCATGCCCTGGCGGTCGCGCGTCTCGTCGGCATTTAAAGCCGCCGTGTCAATGGAGGTGCAGTGATGCAGCGAGGCTAGCCACAGGCCAAGGCGCCGACAAGTGTCGACACGTTGCACCGGCGTCAATGAAGGGAACGCCGTGTGAAGGTCTTTGGTGGCTGTGCCGCAGTCGCTCAAGATGAGGTTGTACTTGTCCGTGTCGTATGCAATCGCGCGCGGAACCTCGACGTTTGCTTCTCGGGCTGCAGCGCTGGAAAGCAGTGCTTTTGAGATGGACGAGAGCGTCGCGTGCTCGTACTTGATGCGCCTCACATCCATGACCCAGTTCTCGTCGTGTATCGCGTGCGGCTCTGCGTGCTTAAGAATAACACTTGAGCCATCCACACGCGCGAGGCGATACACATAGTTGCTGACCCCTCCTTCCAGTGGCGATGCTGAAGTATACTCTGGATGGCCCGTTAGGTATTCCGCAATCCAGGCCTTGGCATCTTCGGACTCCATTCTATCGTTTCTTAAAATAACGGTGCGCGTTGTTACTCTTTCTCGCGGATTTGTTCTTTTACTACCACTGATGTGCCTGTTTTATAATGGCACTCGCCTGAATCTACAAAGTTGGATCCAGGCCTAGTGCCTCAATTAGCGGGTGCATGAACCGCAAAATCTGTTTGCGAGTGAGTCACGACCAAGTCCCAGTAGGCCCTCGACAGTGCATCGGCGTCATTATTCAACTTCATAAGCTGGTGTCGCTGGCAGTTTGAGGCAGCTATGCGACCAATCTGCCGCGATTGCTGTCATCGCAGATCCCCAACAAGCACCATGGTCTTCCTGCGGCACCAATTTAGGCGAGGGCTAGACTGGTGAGCAGAACGCTTCTAGTCCATCCGTCCATTCGTCCGCGCTACGCAAGGCTACTCGCAAGCGCAGAGCGAGGCATGAACATATTGAGATTCGCCAGGTTGCAATTGATTGTTGGCGCAAAATCGTATTCACTCTTTGATCAACATGCACAGTGTACTTTGGCCTCCAGACAATTTCTGAGCGGCTGAGCAGAGCCGCTGAGCTGGTTGGTCTAATAGTATCGTGAATCCATCCCTTCAGATATGACAGGTACCTTGCCATGTGCAAAGCAACACCCAGTCACTGTCCGCACTATTGGATGTGCCCAAAATGTTTGCCCTGTACACCCAGAAGATATTACATAGGTCATACGTCATCACTCTGGCAGCTAGCTTTGCACAGCATTCTGAACGATGAATACACAATTCATCCTGGCCGTCGTTATTCCGCATTCTTGTTGTTTGTGATTGAATCGTAGTCGTTGCCTAGCAAGCCATGCCTGGCCGCAAGCAAGTCCAGACAGCATGTCAGCGGTGCCGCCAGAGACGAGCCAAGGTGCGTATACACACCCCGCACCCGCAGCAACACACCAGCAGCTGCCATGCGAAGCTGGAATTTTCTTCTTCCAGCCTATCCCCGGCGCGGCTCTTTGTCACTCAGCAGTGTCCTTGTGCTGACATGCTGCTGAACCTGCATTGCAGTGCGACGGCCAGCAGCCTTGCAAGAGGTGCAAGCAAAGCGGTGACGGGTGCGAATACAACCGCAGAGTGTGGACATCCAAGAATGACTTGCGCGCTGAACTTGGCCGACTCAAGCTGAATCTCGAGACTGCAGAGGCTACGCAGGGCCCGGACCAGCGCAGCACCGCTACCCAGAATCAAATTTCCTCCGCGGCTCAGACTTCTACTTCGAGTCAGAATGCGTTGCGGCGCTGGATTGGGGAAACGAAATCGGCCCATGTCGATGTGTCCAAGACCCCGCCCGAGGCGGACAGCATGGACTGTTCATCCGGCTCAATGCCAGGACGTGTCTCTGACGTCGTTTCTCCCGTTACCACGAACACGTCGTTGGGCGCATGGTCTAGCTTTGATCAACTTCTCTCCTGGCGGTCCTGCCATCCAACGTTCCAGGATCGCGACAAGGCGTCTCTGCGTACCTCAGTAGAGCTTTTTCTCCCACCTGCACCCATCGATACACACGGCTTGCTGTTGCAGGCCGATGAATGGACCCAGACGGGCTGGACACGCGCCCACATCCGACACCTCTTGGACATTCTCATCACCTGGATTTACACCGCATTCATTCTCTTACAAAAGGACGAGTTTCTGCGGGATTACGAGCAGGGCTCCACCCGGTTTTGCTCCTCAGCCTTGGTGCATGCCCTGTTGGCGCTGTCTACGCGCATCATCAACGAAAAGGAGGACGAATCTGATGTTTTGCCATCGGGTTGGTTGGGAAGTAGATGGTTCCTACTCAGGACGGAAGCCTTGCTTTGCAGTCAGGCACCATACAGCAGCTTGCCGGACATTCAAGCCCTTGGAATTCTCTCTCTGTACTATATCCGATGTGGGAGAGAAGAGGAAGCAATAAAGCTCGCCGAGACATGTTCTTGCAGTATACTGCTGTCGATACGTCAGATGAGCAGTATTCCAAAGTCCGGGCGACTACGTATTGTGGCGCCCTGTCACTACTTCGGTATGTCTCGCGGAGATCCCAATGCCCACCGGCTGTCAAAAGGTTCGTGGCTGAACAGCACATTAGTATGTTATACTTGACTACCGGAGTAGTGTTCAACGAAGCAATCGGTGCACTTCCAGACGACGGCTCTATCCTGGACCGGCCGCCCTACAGCCATGCGGAACCAGAAGTGGCCACTACGGGTAAGTTTGGCAGCAAGCTTGGCGCGCGTAACATCGTACCAATTTATAGACATGCCCGCAGACACAAATCTAAACTTGCATCCCGCAAGCCCTCAGCTTCTTCTTGTCAAGATATTGCAGCTCACTGAATGGGTGTATACGTTTATTGTTGCCAATCGAAGAGCGCCTCGCTCTAACCAAGAGCAAACGATCTCGGTATACACAAAGTGTCTCGGCTGGTACCGCGACGTATTCGAGCTCATCAGTAAAGATGGAGGCAGGACACCGTTTCTGTTATTCGTTCAGTGCGTTGAGCGTGCTCATATAATAATGGCTGTATTTGCTGACCACGCCACAGCATATACTACCACTTTTGCCTATTCTCCGCTTTCAGACCCCTTATAAACACCGAATTTGCCATCTCCGAGCTCCGGCCGCATGAGATATGTGGGCAGGCCGTGCAATCCATTCTTTCACTCGCTCAATCCTACGACGACCTCTTCACTCTACGGCGCGTGTCGGCCCTTATACCATACTTTGTGTGCGCTTCTGGCCTCTTTAGTCTCGCGATTGAGGACAGCGGCTCACACATGGACTTTGTCCAGATGCGTCCCTTGGCGGCAGTCGACGCGCAAACCGCAACGCTGGCAAACAGCGGAGCTGCCCCCGTCACCTCTGACACGCCATTGCCTGCGCGAATAAAGGTGCCCGCCGTGGCCCAGGCGCGAGTATTGTTGGCCAGGATGGGGGCGACGCATCCTGCGGCGGCCCTGGCAGAAAAGAAGCTCGCGCAGAGTCTGACGAGCTGGCACCGCTCAAGGCGGCCTCGTTGACATGTGGTAGGGATGCACTTGAACTCGGACGGGCCTATGCTGTTTAACAGACCATTCATGGCACTGTCGGGTGGTTGGTTGCTAAGAATGCTATCACGAAAATGACCTTGGGTAAGGTGTTTGTCGTTGCAGATGTAGCTCATGATGGCTGGGATTTGAACGAGTCGAGCGTGGCCTCTGGAAAGAGATTTAACGATGTTGTCTGTTGGGATCCCCATGCCAGGGAAAGGGAAGAGAAATAAAAGAGAGAAAGAGAATTATTTCCTATTCTAATTATATCAGCGTGTTTTCATTCAAGTCTCTGCTCCGTTGCGAATGGAAGGCTGCCCAGATGATTGAGGCAGTCGACACAATCAAGCCTCACAAATCTTTTTACACATGGTTTACTTGAATGCTCATTTTGATTTAATTTCCGTCCCACTTACAAGGCAGATCTCGTCAGCCAAGAAACTAAAAACATCAAAAAGCCCGCCTCAAAAAAAAAAAGTCTCATTATTGCACCGGATCCTTGGTCACCATCCCCCCAACAGCTTCTTCTCGATAATTAACCGCTACGTGCAAAAGCTACACCCGCGACAGAATCTTACCTAGATGGTCCATCTTTTACCTACCTTGTACTTCGCAAATCATACACCGGTTCTCTCATATGAAGGTGGAGGGGTCGCCGAGCTGCGACGCCGCACCGCCCCGTGCTTGGGCGGCATGTGAGCCCGCGTCGGCGCATCCACCGGCGTCGCGTCTGCGTCGGCCCCGCCGACCTCGATGTCGCCGCCGCTGCGACGACAACGACGACGACGGCTTCGGCCCCGACTCTGCATCTCGTACGCCTGCTCGTCCTGGAGGAGCTCGGCTCGGCGCTCGAGGCGCGCGGACCAGTCTTCGCGCAAGCACCCGTAGAAACAGTAGGCGATGAAGCCGAGAAGGGGAACGACGGCGAGAAAGATCATGATGGTGGTGAATTGGGAGGGGGCGTTGTCGGGCCATCGCTTTGCGAGGTGCGATGCGCCGTCGATGAGTGTCGTTGCGTCGTTGGGTACAGCGGCGCGGGGCTGGGTGAGGCTAGTAGAGACGAAGATTGCCATCCTGGCAGCTCTGGAGTGTGCTGGTGGTTGGGATGAGTAGTGTTGGCGGTGCTGGCGGTGCTGCTAGTGCGATGGGTGCTGGTGATGATGGTAGATGTCGAGTCTTCGTAGGCGGAGACTACTGTGGTTTATATAAGAGAACAGTGCAAATACCCATCGTTCCAGACATTCTTTTAATGTACTGAGAGGCGTCACTGTTGTGAAGTTGTTGCAGAGAATAATTCTTTGACACCTACAATCTAATGTGTTGACGTCTTTGACCAGTCTTCAAAGAAAGTCTGTCATTGATACAAAGGAGACACAACAGGGGACACCAGCATAATCCTCTTTAACCTCCCGCATCGCAAGAAGATCACACAACGTTTAGGGAAGAAGAAACAAATTCCAAGGATATAGTAAAAGGCTTTCTGACGGCGGAGAACGTATCGTTGGTCCGGCTGGATGGGCTATAGATGTAGCAGAAATTGCCATTCGCAGCTTGCATGGGTTTGAGACCCAACGGTGCTCACAATCAGTGAATGGTTGCCATGAAATTAGAACCAAGCTTGTAAACAAATTTCATTTAGCTGAAAAAACATAATTATATTTCTGAGATGTAGTCTTGTAGAGAGCTTGCAGCTTGGAACGAGACAGCCTACTGCTCACCAATACCGACGCCAAGAGTACCGAGAAAATCCGGCACATGGGTTTGTGAAGATCGGTATTGAAGTCTTTTTTAGTTCCACAGGCTTTCTAACTGTCCTTGGAAATTTATTGGGGCAGATCAGACGCTCACAGCCGCAGGTTTAAATCGAAAGGACAGTTTGTTCACAACAATTTCACGAGGGTTATAACAGATGTAGGAAGAAACGCGTACTCCGTCTAAGTTATACCAAAATCATCCATGACCAAACTCCAGAGCAGATTCATCATTTCAGTAAGTCACGCTGGCTCCCCTCCCTCGAGCAAACTCCGCCAGCTCATATATCATGTCAGTGAAGCGTCCTGATGCCATGCGCCACGGCATCGCGGCGAAGAGCGGCTCTCCTATTCCGCGGCCGCGACCGCCGTGCTGGTGGCGTTCATGCTCCCCCGTCTGTCCTGCTCTCGCAGCTCACCTCCCTCGAGCCGGCGAATCTGCGACTTGAGACGCATCACCGTCGTCTTGGTCTGGAAGTTCTTCAGACCGAGATAGGCGACGACGACGCAGAGAAAGACAAAACCGATGCAAAGGCCGACGACGACAGATTCGCCGTGAGGCAAACAATTGGTCATGTTGACGGTGTTGTCGGTGTTGTTGGGGTCGAGAGGAGTTCCGCCGGGCATCTTGTGGTTATGGCGGTGAAAAGGCTTCTGTTGCTTGGTATTCGGTAGAAAAGGAAGAAAGGTCTGCGCTGATGATGATGATGGTGATGATGACGATGATGATTGATGAGAAACGAGGAAGCATGCGGCCGTACTTATAGTCTGCAGTGAGGCGGCATCATGACTGAGATGCTACTACCACTCGGTACCAATGCCTGGGGCTAGGAATGATTCCAGTAGCATTGAGCTTCTTTGTAATTCTTTCATTATTCCACCTTCATTGAGTGTCCTCTTCTTGGATCTGCCGGTGAAAGCCGCCAGTATATAGACAAGATCCTCTCCGGACGCCACGACCACCACGCAAAGCGAATTCCAGTGAAAGAATGGCCTCCCAAAGCCGAGACTCCATAATACGCCATTTTTCCAAAGCGCAAACCCGCTGAAAGTTACAGCTAAACAAGTCGTGCTTGGCGAAAAGGCTATTGCTTGTTACTCTGCGATTCGAGGAGCTTCTTGGCCTTTTCCCAGAGCTCGGCCTCCATGTCGCGCTCGACCTTTGTGCTGCGGCTGTTGAGCCAGCCAACATCCAGGCTGCCGACGGCGCCGAGCCCGTTTGGCCTGAGCGACGCCCTGGTCGGGGCGTTGGGGTCGCCGCGCCCCGTGCTGTTGAGGTTAACGATGGCGGCCTCCTCGAGCGCCATGATCTGGCGCTTCATGCGCACGTCAATGTCGTGCAGCGCCGTGAGGAAGGCGTCGGTGGACCGGGTAAAGGCCTCGGTCGCGGCGGACGCGTCCACATCCACGTCGGGTCTGTTCGCGTCTCCCGGGGAGCTACCGCCGGCGGACGATGAGGGCGTGGTGAGCGAGCTGAGGGCCGTGGCGGCGTGGCTCATGAGCTGCACGGCCGACTTGTCCACGGCGTTGAGCTGGCTAATGTTTTCTTCAATGGTGAAGGGCTCGTGAATGCCGGGGGCTGAGCCGTCCTTCATGGCTACGTCATTTGGTGAGGCCATTGCAGATGGTGATCTAGCGTTTATCGGTGCAAGTTGGGATTCAGTATTGGTTTGGGTGATGGCAGTGCGATAAATGCAGCTACAGTGGAAAGTGGGCGTGCAGTAGAGTGGGGGAGACAGTGAGGATACCTACCTAGGGACTCTAGCCGTACTTTCTTACGCAACAAACGCTGTGCCAAGAAAACATGTCAAATGACAGTTGGATTGTTCACAATACCCATCCGATACTTCCCTCATTCAGAGAGTCTTCTCCGTAGCATTCCCTCTTGGTGCATTTGTGCTCCTTCGCAATCCAACAGTGACGAGACCCGTGACGCCTTTCCAATGCAAGGCCTGATGCTACCCCTTGATAAACAACTAAATATCAAAAGTAGCTCAATTTCAAAGAATCCTTAATGGACATCGACTTCGACTAGCCAGATTGCGTTGGCAGAAAATTTGCCCTGTAGTTAACATATGTAAACCTAATAACCCACTGCTCTCTGCCGGGTAATGTGGGGCAGGCCTCGAACAGAGGTCGCTTCGCAACTCTCCATATTCACTCTCCATCCTTCCATCAATGTGACAAATGTCCACACGCGCGCGCCAAACCTCCCCGGGCCAATCATCACTATTCGCATCGATATCGAAGTAAACACAACTTTACGGTCCGAAGCCTTGCGGGTCACGCTGTGCGCCCGCAGCCCAACGTGCATTGTGCGGCACGCGAGGATCCGAGTCCCTCGCTCCAACGGCAGCTATTGCCGCGCTCGACCGGGCACATCACGCCTCCTCGATCGACTTGCGTCAAGATCACACCTGAAGCTCTGCACGCATCGTACATCACGACAAAATGACGCAGCAAACCCCAGTTCCCCCGCCAGTGTATGGCCAACCGGTCCCAACGCCTGTGCCACCACCTGCCGCCCCGGCTGCCGCGGCGACAACATCTGCAGCGGGAGGTGCCATGTCCAACCAGAATCTCAACCAAATAGTGAGTATCAGGGAACTACATTGCCAGAGCAGCTCTGCCAGATGCAGGACGGCGTGCTATATTGCCACGGACTAGCGCTACTGCATCATGGATCATGTCCAGGACCATTGCTAATCCGCGCCAAAAGGTGACGGATTATTTGCTCAAGAGAGGATTCAACCGTACCGAGGAAATCTTCCGGCAAGAGTCAAAGCATCTTGGATCAGATGGCAAGCCTATCCACCAGCCTGCGACTGTTGGGCCCAAAAAGTACGGCAAAGCATACCGCCTTCTGAAGATGTGGGTTTTCAACAACCTCGACATCTACAAGGTGCGTCGTCCCAAACTTTGCGCTGCTGAACCATGTCTAACTCTTACCAGTTTGAGCTTTCCAAGCTGCTGTGGCCCGTCTTTGTCTACTCGTACATTGCCCTAGTCGAGAATGGATATAGCGACGACGCCAAAATCTATCTCAAAGACATGGGCCCCCAGTTCCAAACGGCCCATGCAGACGACCTAAAAACGTTTGCGACTGTCACACTACCGGCCCATACCGCTGAGAACCCCATCATTCAGCTCTACAAGAACAACAAATACAGAGTTCCGCTCAATCAACATGCCAGCGGAGACTTGTACAACTTCCTCGAGCGCGAGTCCGAGCAGGGGGGTGCGGTCATCCGCGACATCCTGGTTAATCACTGCCAGGTTGACTCGACACAGCGCGGGCCCATCACTCCTTTTAGCTTCGAGGCCGTCTTCCGCCGTGCCAAGAACTTGGACATGGAGGACGTTGATACCAAGGAGGGTGTGCCTGGTATCAAGCTGGGCCTTTCAAATAAAGACGTCCTGGATCCCACTGCGCCCCTGCAGCTGGGGCCCCTTCCTATGGAGGCTGACTTGCGCGACGATATGCGTGCCGAAATCGAGGACGAAGAGAAGCGCAACCCCTCATCGCCGGGTACCGCAACGCTTCTGGAAGAGTTTGATCAAAAAATTAAGCGCGAAGAGAGTGACGATGTTCCAAGCCGAGCGGACCTGCCTCTGCCCCCGTCAAGACCACGAGACATTATGCTGGAGATGCAGAAGCTCCGGGAAAACAGAGACCGCTTTAAGATTGAGGGACGCACTGGGGGTGTCGGAGTTGCTGTCAGCGCCTGCATGTTTACATTCCACAACACACTGGGCAGCGTTGCGTGCATGGACTTTTCCGATGATGGACAACTGGTCGCCGCTGGCACGTCTGAATCATACATTAGAGTTTGGTCCTTGGATGGCAAAGCGCTGTCATCTATGAATGCTCATGAAAAGGACTCCAAGTTCAACAGCAGGAAATTGATTGGTCACTCTGGGCCTGTATATGATGTCTCGTTTTCAGACTCGGCCGCCGGCGTACCGCATCGACTGTTTGGTGACGAGGCGCAGCCCGGTGCCAAGATCGACACGAAGCCCAAGCTGCTGTTGTCTTGCTCTGCCGATGGTCAGGTCAGACTTTGGTCTCTCGAATCATGGACCTGCCTTGCCGTGTACAAGTCTCATGATGGCCCAGTATTTCGGTCCCAGTGGGGCCCTCACGGGCACTACTTTCTGAGCGGCGGCTACGACAAGACTCTTCGTCTCTGGATGCAGGATCACGCTTCGCCTCAGCGCTTATTTGTTGGACACGACACGGCGATTTCGGCCCTTACTTGGCATCCCAACGGCATGTACGCATTCTCTGCCTCTGACGAAACCGACAAGACTATCCGCATGTGGTCCGTCGTTACTGGTGCCTGTGTGCGAGTGTTCCCAGGGCACACCGACTATATTAGCGCCTTGGAGTGCGCCCCCAACGGTAAGCTCCTCGCCAGTGCCGATATTGCTGGCAACATCTTCTTTTGGGATATTGCCAAAGGCACACGAATCAAGCGGTCCCGAGGTCACGGAAAGGGTGGCATTTGGTCTCTTAGCTTTAGTGTCGAATCAAATGTGCTTGCTTCTGGCGGACAAGATGGGACTGTTCGTCTGTGGGATGTGGAATCTCCCGCCGATCCTCAAAAGGCGGCGCAGCAAGCCGGCCTCGACGCGGGTTCGCTTGCGGGTGCCGAGACTCTGAATGCCGGTGCACAGGATGCTTCCCGAGCAGCCGGAGGCGCGGCTCAGCAAAGCTCCGCCTCGGCAGGGACGGCAGGCACCTCTAAGAAGAAGGGCAAGGAGGTCATGATCACCCCGGACCAGATTAGCGCGTTCCCTACCAAAAAGACGCCAGTCACGAAGGTCAAGTTTACGAGAATGAATCTGGTTGTGGTGGGAGGCTCCTACGAGCCTGAGCGATAGGTTTTCCCTTTTTAATGGGCTCTGGAGGACGAAAAGTTCCAGTTTCGCAGGATGTTTTACAGGTTGACAGCTTTCCGGGAGCGTACAATTGGATCTGCTGCGGCTGTGCAGGCGTTTGGAGTCTTTTTGTTGACTAGTTAGGCAGGCAATGGAAGAAGCTTATACCCTAGCGGTGCCTGCTAGATAGTCTTGGGGTAATGATCCTGGAAAATTCAAATAAACCAGAATGTCTTCAATTATTTCTGAATCACGCCGACAGATAACGTAGGTCTGATGCGATGCTGCTTGGAGGAGCAGGTGGGGCGGTGCCGCCTTACGCAAGTCCTCCACTCCAAGTGACCGACCTCCACTGACGTTGATGCTCTCGGAGCTTGGTGCCTGCCATCTCTCAGCCACCAACCTGCATCTCTAGCGCTCTCCTTTTCCTCAATCAACAACGCACGATTTAGCCGCAGTCCAATCGCGGCCGCATCACTCTCATAATGGACGTCGAGGAGTCCCCATGGGCCGACACGAGCCAGGCCGCCTCTCAGGGTGACGCCCCGCCAGCTACTGGTGCCTCATCGACCACGGCGCAGACCGGCAGCACATCTTCGCCCTCGGTAGCCCGCCCTTCGCGCGGCCCTCGCCGTCTCGTCGCCCAGCCCACACGTCTCGAGGCCGTTGATGACCCTCTCGGCCCGCTGAGCGCAACCAACGACGACGATGATGCCGGTGCTGCCGCCGAGGCGAGGCCCCCGGCCCCGCCGCAAAAAGAGCAGCTGGTGATGCGCACGACGATGCCGCCGCAGCAGACGCAGCCTCGACGCCCGGCCGACCCGCACCGCATCGACGACGACGACGGCGACCTAGACGCTGGGTCCAGAGGGCCCCGCGTGCCGCCGCCCGTAGACGCTGCCCTCCCCAGCGGCAACCAGAGCAGCCAGCAGCCCAGCGTGAGCGTGGAGCAGGCTGCCAAGCCGACTTTTCACATCAGTGTTGGGGATCCAGTCAAGATTGGTGACCTGACAAGCTCGCACATTGTCTATTCTGTGCGGACAAAGGTGGGCGGCCTACTTCCTTTGGCAGGAGCAGGAACTCGGCATGACTAACACTTGTTCACCAGACTACTTCGCGCGCCTACAAGCAGCCTGAATTCGAGGTCAAGCGTCGGTATCGAGACTTTCTCTGGCTATACAACTCTCTACATGGAAGCAATCCCGGCTACGTGGTGCCGCCGCCCCCGGATAAGCAGGCCGTCGGTCGTTTTGACAGTAACTTTGTCGAAGCCAGACGCGCGGCTCTAGAGAAGATGCTGAACAAGATTACCGCACACCCGACCCTGCAACATGATGGCGACGTCAAGATATTCCTGGAGAGCGAAGCCTTTAATGTGGATGTAAAGCAAAAGGAGCGTCGTGACCCTCTGCCCTCGGAGAGCAAGGGTGTGCTGGGCTCGCTTGGCATCAATGTTGGTGGTGGTAGCAAGTTTGTGGAGCAGGACGACTGGTTCCACGACCGCAAGGTGTACCTCGATGCGCTGGAGAACCAGCTGCGGGGACTGCTCAAGGCCATGGAAACGATGGTGGGACAGCGCAAGATGATGGCCGAAGCCGCCGGCGAGTTTTCTGCATCTCTGCATGCCCTGTCTACGGTGGAGCTGTCACAGTCGCTGTCTCAGCCCCTCGATGCTCTCTCTGACTTGCAGCTGACCATTCGCGACGTCTACGACCGCCAGGCACAGCAGGACGTGCTGACATTTGGCATCACGATTGAAGAGTACATTCGGCTGATTGGGTCTGTCAAGCAGGCTTTTGGCCAGCGCCAAAAGGGCTTCTACGCGTGGCACTCGGCCGAGTCGGAGCTGCAAAAGAAAAAGGCCACACAGGATAAGCTGCTGCGTCAGGGCAAGAGTCAGCAGGACCGTCTACACCAGATGAACGCCGAGGTGGCCGAGGCGGAGAAGAAGGTGCACCAGGCCCGGCTCTTGTTTGAGGATATGGGCCGCTGCATGCGCGCCGAGCTGGACCGCTTTGAGCGCGAAAAGGTGGAGGACTTTAAAAGCGGTGTCGAGACATTTTTGGAGAGTGCTGTGGAGGCACAAAAGGAGGTACGCCGGCGTCCCACTCTGCTTTTTTTTCTCGACGAATTACTGACGTTGTGCTGTAGCTCATTGAAAAGTGGGAGACGTTTTTGATGCAGCTTGATGCCGAGGACGACGATTCGGCATTCTACAAGCCGCCCGTGTACCAGGCTGCGAACAAGGGCACGGGCGACACGGCCATTGATCGTGCGAGGGCAAGGATGGATGAGGATTCTGATTAAAGAGTAGCTGCATCTTTCTGTCCACGGTGGTGTTATTCTCTGGCAAGGCGTTTCACGACAACGTGTATGCTGCAAGCTTAGGTTGAATTGTAGGATTAGCCCCTCGTGCTCGCACTTGTTCATTAGAACATGGACTCCGCGTCGATAAATGACAAGACTGCGCAGTATCTTGTTTCAGAATCTTGTCTTGTTCACAATTTTCATTTACTGTGAATTGACAGCAGCCCCTTTAGTGCTGGGGCCCACGGAGCGTTGATCCTACGATCTCTCGGGTTGTTTGGTGTAAGCCAACACCTGCCCGGTACCAAACCACGGAGGGGGGAGGGGGCACCCAGACTCGTTTTCTACATTGAACTGTGTAAATAGCAGTGTACACAGTGGGCTCCAATAAACCTAGTGCATGTGCAGCGCGATTTGGTGGAGATAACCGCCCTTTATCAGATTCTGCGCCGGGGAGGGGTGGAAGTGTGTAAATCAGTTTTGCTAAAATCATCCAGGCAGCTCCGCCACGGGAGTGCCTCCCGCCTCAACAATTGGCTTGGCTTGTGGTGCAGAGCCCAACGTTGACGTCTTTTGCTGCTGTTCAGATGTTGTCTCCTCGACATCTCGACTCTTTTCGCCCGCCTTTTTGCCCCGTATGTAAAAGAGCCAAGCAAGGGCAGCAATGACGGCGATGCCACCGAGCCCAGCGCCGACACCAATACCCGCCATGGCGCCTTTGGAGAGTCCGCCGCCACCACCTGGGGTTGACTGGCCTGTGGTGGTTGGCCCCGTCGTTCCACCTGTCGCTGGAGTACTGGGCGTGGAGGGAGTAGACGCCGAGTTGTTGCCAGTGCTGGCTTTGGCCGAGCCGCCACCTGTTGCGGTGGAAGTGGAGGTAGAGGAAGTGGCTGATGGGGACGCTGAATCCTCAGCTGTTGATGCAGTGGTGGCCGACTTGGACGTTGAACTCGGGCTTTCCGAGGTAGCGGTCGCTGTGTCGGATGTGCTCGTGAGTGTATCAGTAATAATGCTGGCGGAAGAAGTAGACATCGTCGTGAGGCTCGATGAGGTATCGCTAGTACACAATGACTTGGTCGCGTCGGAAGCCCTTGCCAGATCGTCCTTTGAACAGCTCTTTTCAAAACAACTAATTGCCTGGCGTCTTATTTCGTCTTGGCTTTCCGGCGTGCAGATGCATTTCAAGTCGGTCAACGCACAGCCGCTCGAGCTCAGCGCAGGCACAAGGCATGTTATCTGTGAGCGTCAATGCACTAATCCTGAGCTTTTTTGTTCTTGGGGCAAGAGTAAGCGTACGGCACATTGGGGTACATTGGGGATGTTAACTGTCTGAGCGGTGATTAGGCTGGCGCTAGCGAGGAGGAGGATAGCCTTGCTCATCGCGACAGTTCTATTAGGGCTTTAGCCGTCTAATCGTAGAATGACCCGTTAACTGCCAACTACTATTGGTACTAGCAAAGGGAAGGCGGAGAGTAGAGGAGAGGTGGGCGATGGGGCGGAAAAGGGGGGAACTCGTGAACGATGGAAGGATTGGTAGCCTCGGCGCCTTTGCCCTTGATTGGTTCAGCCCGCTTAGGCTACCTAGGTACCAAGTATTCTCGCTCCGCCATCTTGTTAGTATGTATCCGAACTGGTATTAGACCGACTGAGTCTCGGCCACGGCGAAAAACGCCCCGACTCGTTCAGAGTCTCAGAGACCAAGCCCTGGCTGGAAAATTGCGCCGCAGTGGAGTCTCATGCAGAGGAGCGTGTCTCGCCTCGCCCCAGCCTTCAGCTGACTCTGTCCTCCGCCAGTCTTTGCTTCTCGATAAACCACCTTGACAATTCTGAGACAATTTGCTCCGACATACATCATTCTTTCACCAGATCGTCATACAAACTCACCGGCCTTTTCTTGCGTCAGTCAAGTCGTCACAACACTGCCCACATTGCTGCTCGTTTTGCGCACCCGCCTTTCGCCGACGCTTTCCGCTCCAGGCCGCGCGCAAGTGGACGCCTCAGTCTCAAATTCCCGCTGCCAAAACGCCTAGACGGTGGAACAACAGCACAAAAAGAGAATAAAAATCATCACAACTATTCAAGTACGCCTG
The DNA here is from genome assembly GCA_030783385.1 of Akanthomyces dipterigenus. Classification (NCBI taxonomy): domain Eukaryota; kingdom Fungi; phylum Ascomycota; class Sordariomycetes; order Hypocreales; family Cordycipitaceae; genus Akanthomyces; species Akanthomyces dipterigenus. The sequence continues at coordinate 37,462 of JARJRE010000611.1, read as the reverse complement.
GTAGAGAAAGATGGACAGCATGCGCCTCCTCGATCAACATATTGACAGGTCTCTGTTGCGCATTGAGCCTGCCGAAGCCGCCAAATACCAGTTCATCTGGACGGCGGAGCAGTCGGTGTGTCCTACACATGCCGACTACTCACGCCGACGACGACAGCCTCGGGAGGATGACGAGTGCACACTCACTTCGGTGGCGTCGTCGACAGAGTCGCGGAGGAACAAACGGGCCGAGAGAAGCAGCGGCGGGCTCCTGCGGGCATGTTGGCGCAGCGTGGTGGCGCCTCGGAAACAAGCCAAGGAAATGCTGAGCAAGGACAAGGCGGCGTCGGTGGAAAAGACGCGGCAGCAGCAGCAGCAGCAGCAGGATGGTCTGAGGAGATGGTCAGAGGCAACCCTTGTGGAGAGCGGAAGTCGTGAGCAGGAGAGGAAGGGGATGGAAAAGTAAAATGCCGGCGTGTTAATTGGTTACATTTTCTTTCCCACGAGCGAGCTATCTTGTTTTCTTTTCATTGGCATGTTTGTTTTTAGAGGTTGGGCAAGATGATGTCAACTTGTGTGTGGCATGTTGTGCTTAGCCATGGTATCTCCATGGATGCATTAGTGGCTCATATATAAATTTACTACGATACCCTTTTCCATTACCTGCAACGTAGAACGTAGTATATACCCGAACGTCCTTAATGGGTATAGCATGATATACTTGAGTCTGCAGACGATTCAGTTTCGGCTTCACATTTAAACATGAGACCAGCGACCCATGCGATGTAATATATATGACAACATAGAAATCTTTTAAATATACATGATATTACAAGCAAACTGCTCCTCCGAAACACACGCCATGCCCATAACTTCCCCTCTCGATTACTTGCGCTTTCCAGGAGGCGCCTTCTTGCGTCCGCTCTCCCGCATCGAGCCGCTGTCCTTCGGCGCGTAGCCCGCCAGCAGATCCGCAAACGCATCGCCCGTGCCCGACGCACCCGCCGTCGCCGACGCGGGCGCGGCCGCCTCACCACCCTCCTCTCCCGTGCTAGACGCGGCGTCGAAGCCGCGGCCGAAGCGCTCGCGAAACGCCGCCAGGCGGCCGGCCTCGTCGAGCTCCACGTTGCGCAGCGACTTTTCGCTCGGCTGCCACGTGAGCGCGTTGCGCGTGTCCTTGGCCGGCCGGTACAGCGGCTCGGGCGACGTGGTCCGCATGGTGTACGTCGAGCCGTCGGAGAGGCGCACCATTTGCGTAAATTTGTAGGGACGGCGCGGACGTGCGATAAAGGTGGCGTGGCGGGCGTGCACGCGGAGGGAGGCTGTCGTCGTCGTGAGTTGTGTGGTGGTAGTGGTGGTGGAAAGGAGGCACGAGGCGCGCGTCGGCGCCAGGGCGACGGGAAGTCTCGCCATCTTCGGCTGTGTGCGAGGCTATATGTGGCAGTCGTCTGAGTTGATGGAATTTGCGAGCTTGATTTGTTCGTCAATGGCCGATTGAAAAGGAGTGGCAGGCTAATTCGCAGCGGGTTTGATGTGCTGGTGTTCTAGGTGAGGCCTGAGGCGGCTCCGCAAAATTTCACATCCTCCCAGCTCTCGGTATCGATAAGCCCTGACGACGTAGAGAGTCAAGAGCTAAGGTAGGTAGTTAGCTCTGCACATGAAGATTCCATGCACACCTCGGCGCATTGTAGCACTCAAAGTTGTTCTACCCTTTAACGCCCCCTTTTTACATCAAACACGCCTTTTCCTTTCCGTGTTGTCGAATTGCTTTGCTTCATCCCGCCAGTGCTCCCACAATGGGCAGTACCATCTCATGAAGCTCTTCTCAGCATTGCGGCCTTTGTCGCACTCGTCTGGCCGCATATCTCTAGCACAATCCCACACAGATGCATCGCGACTTACAAGACGGCGGTGCTTGAGGCACTTTGGCATGATGTACATGGTGAGGCGGGTGCAGGACGGGCTCGGTGTCGTAATTGGGTTCTGCGACACGGTCACAGGGCGCCCGCTCTCGACGATATTGCCCAAGGAGCTCGCGCCGGTAATACGGACTCTGACTGGTCGAAACCCTTCCTCAAGTACGGCTTTCCGTCCATCCCGACTGTACCACCTGCTGATCCTGCCGCGATAGATATACAGAGCCGCGGCTTTCGACCATCAGCATCACATCCCACACAATGGCATGTCGCGCCGGCATCGCCTCCGACGACCAACCTGAAAGCCTCGAATCCTCCACCCGAGCAGCTGCGCGCCGTCATGCGTCTCCTGTCGCAGTCTGTCGTCGTATGCACCGCTGCCGGGTACGACCAAACCCCGCGCGCAATGACCATGTCGTCGTTTACGTCACTGACGCTGAACCCCAAACCCGTCGTTACTTTCAACGTGGCAACTCCGAGCCGCACTCTCGACTCCATAGAAGCCAGCCGTGGATTCAACATACATGTACTGTCAGGAGACTCTAATGGTGCGGCGGTGGCGGATCACTTTACGCGGGGCAACATGGGGGCCGACGTCTTTGCGGGACTGGACAATGTGGTTTTGGAGCAGAGCGCGGACGGCGCTACGCCGCCGCTGCTACGAGGACAAGGCGTGGTGCATGTGCTTCGATGCAAGCTGCTGGATGATGAGCCGTCAAGAGGACTCATCAAGGTGCGGGACCATGTGATTGTGGTGGCCGAGGTGGTGGAAATGATGCCAGGCATGGAGAGCAACGAGTTTGGCCTTGCATACGCAGACCGCAAATACAGGCAGGTGGGCGGCGTAATTTCCAATGACTAGGCGATGCATGTAAACGGAGCGGAATCGTCAATGACCAGGCCGCGCATGAAGACAGGGCTGTGTTGTATTTGCTCGGTGTAACACTGAAACGGCGTTGATTGGATGTTGTGGCCGAGTAATGATGCACAATCTCTGCCACATTTGTGTTGCTGCTCAGCTTTTGATACAGAATGTATCAATTGGACACGGTCCGAAAAGAGCAGGAAAAATATCGGCCGCCTTTGTCATATAGCCGCAGAAAGGAGAGAAAGGAAAGTTATTGCAGTTTCTCTTAAGATACAGGCGTGCATACGAGCTTCGTACAGCCACAGACCAAGTTTTTTGCTCGTTGTCATGCCCTCGACTGCCAGGTCACGGCTGTTGGTTCATCGCTGAGATCGAGAGAAATTATTGTGGGGCCGTTGGGGACCCTTGTGGCGGCTGTCAGCAGACTGGGCGAGAAGCTTCTAGAGATGCGGGTGATGAACCGAATCACGGATAGGCAATGCAACATGCAAAATGAGGGCAAACGGGAGCACTTGTGGTAAAATGAATTGGGCAGCAAAAAGAAGTGCAGGTAAGAGGTGTGCGACCCAGCCGCTAAGCAGCCTCCCCGTTCTCGGCTGGCAGCCTGGTTGCTGGGCTGGGCTGCCTTGACCGTCTCGCGAAGGCGGGCGTTGTCGTTTGAACGTTGGCGTTGCAGTGAATTTGTTTGCCGGCACCCCGCCAGAAAAGGCCAGGCTGCAGCGGGCGGCACTGCTTTTTTGGCTGGTAAGGTCTGGCAGTTTGCAGTGGCATCACCTCCCCACCTCCCCACCGCCGCAGCAGGAAAAAAAAACTGCCTCTCCGTTTTATCGGTCTCCCAGCCACTAAAACGCTCCAGCTACAGGGGTTTGAGAGCACCTTCACCAGCCTGTGAGATGCTGCTAGAAACCTCCCCTGCGGTCGAGCTCCATCTCGGCCAATCACAGCCCCGCCAGGTGGTTGCTGTGGAAAGGTACAGCCCGTTTACTCCGTAGAATCTCATGGAAACTCTGGATAGTGGCGGGCAGGGCCAAACGCAGCTGGCACAACCCTTTTTAGCTCGATCTTTTTCCTCTCTCCGTCTCTTCTTTTTTTCAGATCTTTCTCCTCTCTTCATCAACTCTTTTTACATACCACACCTTCTCCCTTTACACTCTGCTGAAAGTTCTTTGGACATTTCAACGTCTAGAGCTTCGCATCTACTCTTTCCCTTTCCATTAAAAGCGTCTAGGTGAGCTTCTGCCCGATTTGCGTTGTCGGTGACTGGGTTGAAAGGCAGCTATTCTTTCGAGTTGGCGGGAGCTTGGATGTCAGGTTCGAACAGCTATCAGCTTGAACAGTCCTTATAGACGCTGCGTTGCTCCATTGGTCAAGTTGCCGCTTGCGAATCTGCTTCACCCCGCCATTCGCCAGCTACCGACCCTCGCACAACTTTCAGCACCACTTCTTCTCTTGCTAACATCGTCTCCAGAATCACAACCCTTTGATACCCTTCACAATGGCTGAGACTTTCGAGTTCCAGGCTGAGATCTCTCAGCTTCTCTCCCTCATCATCAACACCGTCTACTCCAACAAGGAGATTTTCCTGAGAGAGCTCGTCTCCAACGCCTCCGATGCGCTCGACAAGGTCCGCTACAAGGCGCTCTCCGACCCTAGCCAGCTCGACTCTGGCAAGGATCTGCGCATCGACATCATCCCCAACAAGGAGGCCAAGACTCTTACCATCCGCGATACCGGTATTGGTATGACCAAGGCTGTATGTACACACTCAATACCCCTGCATTAGAATACCTGTGCTAACAATTTCTTCAGGACCTTGTCAACAACCTGGGTACGATTGCCCGCTCCGGTACCAAGCAGTTCATGGAGGCCCTCACCGCTGGTGCCGATGTTTCTATGATTGGTCAGTTCGGTGTTGGTTTCTATTCTGCCTACCTTGTCGCCGACCAGGTTCGCGTCATCTCCAAGCACAACGATGACGAGCAGTACGTCTGGGAGTCTTCTGCCGGTGGTACCTTCAACATCACCGCCGACACCGAGGGCGAGCAGCTCGGCCGCGGTACCTCCATCATTCTTCACCTCAAGGACGAGCAGGCCGACTACCTCAACGAGTCCAAGATCAAGGAGGTCATCAAGAAGCACTCCGAGTTCATTTCCTACCCCATCTACCTCCACGTCACCAAGGAGACCGAGAAGGAGGTTCCCGATGAGGATGCCGCCGAGGTCGAGGAGGTTGACGATGACAAGAAGCCCAAGGTTGAGGAGGTCGACGACGAGGAGGAGGAGAAGAAGAAGAAGACCAAGACTATCAAGGAGACTAAGGTTGAGGAGGAGGAGCTCAACAAGCAGAAGCCTATTTGGACTCGCAACCCCCAGGACATCACCCAGGAGGAGTATGCTTCTTTCTACAAGTCGCTCTCTAACGATTGGGAGGACCACCTCGGTGTCAAGCACTTCTCCGTTGAGGGTCAGCTCGAGTTCCGCGCTATCCTCTTCGTCCCCAAGCGTGCTCCCTTTGATCTCTTCGAGACCAAGAAGACCAAGAACAACATCAAGCTTTACGTCCGCCGTGTCTTCATTACTGACGATGCTACTGAGCTCATTCCTGAGTGGCTCAGCTTCGTCAAGGGTGTCGTCGACTCTGAGGATCTTCCCCTCAACCTGTCTCGTGAGACCCTTCAGCAGAACAAGATCATGAAGGTCATCAAGAAGAACATTGTCAAGAAGTCTCTTGAGCTCTTCCAGGAGATTGCCGAGGATAAGGAGCAGTTCGACAAGTTCTACAGCGCCTTCTCCAAGAACCTTAAGCTTGGTATCCACGAGGACTCCCAGAACCGCACCATCCTCGCCAAGCTTCTCCGCTTCAACTCGACCAAATCTGGTGACGAGATGACCTCTCTGACCGACTACGTCACCCGCATGCCTGAGCACCAGCAGAACATGTACTACATCACTGGCGAGTCCCTCAAGGCTGTCGCCAAGTCTCCCTTCCTTGACACTCTCAAGGAGAAGGGCTTCGAGGTTCTCTTCCTTGTCGACCCCATTGATGAGTACGCCATGACTCAGCTCAAGGAGTTTGAGGGCAAGAAGCTCGTTGACATCACCAAGGACTTTGAGCTTGAGGAGACTGAGGATGAGAAGAAGGCCCGCGAGGCTGAGGAGAAGGAGTTTGAGGACCTTGCCAAGGCTCTCAAGAACGTTCTCGGCGAAAAGGTCGAGAAGGTTGTCGTTTCCCAGAAGCTGGGCCTCTCCCCCTGCGCCATCCGTACCGGCCAGTTCGGTTGGTCCGCCAACATGGAGCGTATCATGAAGGCTCAGGCTCTCCGTGACACCTCCATGTCCAGCTACATGTCCTCCAAGAAGACTTTCGAGATTTCTCCCAAGTCCCCCATCATCAAGGAACTCAAGTCCAAGGTTGAGACTGACGGCGAGAATGACCGCACCGTCAAATCCATTGTCCAGCTCCTCTTTGAGACCTCTCTGCTTGTCTCTGGCTTCACCATTGATGAGCCTGCCGGCTTCGCTGAGCGCATCCACAAGCTCGTCCAGCTCGGCCTCAACATTGAGGAGGATGACTCTGCTCCCACTGAGGCTGTTGCCGACGCTGGTGCCCCCGCTGCAGCCGCTGGTGACAGCGCCATGGAGGAGGTTGACTAAATTATTCAAGAGCAGCAAAACATCGGGATTCAGGACAAGAAAAGTTCTATGGAGTTTGATATGCTTTTGAACACACGGTTGGCTGTGTGGGCCTTTTTGGCTTTTTTACGAGTTTTATTTGTTTTTCAATGATGCCATAATTTCCTTTGCGCGCTCGTCGAAGACGACGCAAAGTGTACTTTAGCTTTCGATGATTATGAGTTAGACGAGGTAGATAGGAATGATATTCTACATGATTTTCTCGGCCGTGATTTTTGTGCTCGTAGTTGGCAGCTCAGCCATTTGACGGTGACATGATTGCCGGCACTGTTGCGAATCCCACGCGTACTTCTGGTGGTGATCTTGGAGCCTAGATGAGTGCTGAGTATACATGTGTAAAACTGTATTGTGTGGGTATGTAAAACTAGAAAACAATGGCAATTCTCATGTACAAATCGACATTATGATGCCCTCCTCCACCTCTGACACTTACAGCAGCACGTAAAAGGCACATATCATGGAGAGGCCCATAATCATGGACGACCAGAAAAAGACGTTGTTGAGGGTCCTCTTTCCGCGCACCCATTTTGTGCGCTGCAGCACGACAATGGGCAGCTGGAGCATCTGGGCGACGAAGCCGTAGCCGCGCAGCTTCTTGGTGATGGAGGCCATGACAATCTCGTGGCCAATGGCCGAGATGAAAAAGGTAATGGCGGTGGCGCCGCTGCGGCCGGTAAAGGGCCGCGAGGCCGAGTAGACGTGGCGACGAAGAAAGGCGTGCACGGGGATATTCCACTCGCGAGAGAATTCCATCCAGTCGGTCGAGTTCCACCAGTCGGAATAGAAGCGGCGATCGGCAAAGCGTGTGATTTCAGCCATGGCGCCGAGGACGTACTCGAAGATGACGAGGAAGACGAGGAGAAAGGTGAGCATAAAGGGAAAGAGCAGCCAGGAAATGGTCTCGGCGAGAATGAGGAGCGTCTCGGCGAGGAGGGCGGATCGCTGGGGGGAGGCAGTGTGGCTGCTATTGATGGTGGCGAGGCGGGAGGCGGCGTCAACGAGGACGGGGAGGATAAAGTCCTCCGAGGTGATGGTGAGGAGGAAGATGCAGCCAAAGACGGCGACGATTTTGGAGATGAGCGAGGTCCAGTTGATGGTGGGCATACGCGGGTACTCAATCTCGTAGCAGAGTGTCGGGCAGAGCAGGTAGTCAAAGTAGTTGGCCCAGGTCAGGTTGCGCGGGTAGGTGACGTGGCCCATGGGCGAGGTGAGCTCGCGCGCGAGGGCGTCGCGGAGGAGCTCAATCTCGTCGTCCGAGTCGCACTCGTGGTGGGCAGCGGCGGCGGCAGCCTTGGCCTCGTCAATTTTGACCTCCTCTGGCTTCGGGGGCGCCGACTTGGACTTGCTGCGACCGGCGGCGGTGGGCGAGGTTGGCGCCGACGCCTGGTTCTTATCCTCTTCGTCAACAGCGGGCGTGTTCTTGTGGTGCAGGTGAATGTCCTCTTTGCCGCCGACCATGTCGACGGCGAGGCCGGCCTTGCTAGAGCGGCGGTTCGCAGCGGCGACGGGGTATATGTAGGGCGGGGAGCGGTCCTTTGTGCCGCGCGAGGTGGGCGCGTCGAGGCGTCGCAGGCGCTTCTCCGTCTCGGAGAGGTGGCCGTTGTAAAAGGCGTAGCTGTGCATCTTCATGAGCAGCACCATGGTGTGCAGCAGCAGAAACACCTGCGAGGTCCACGTCCATTCGAGCCAAAAGGGCACGGCGACCCAGACGCCGAGCCAGAGGACCTGGTAGACGCTCTGGAGGGCCATGCCGCCGCGGGCCCACGTCCAGAAGCCGGCCTGCGGCGCAGCGCGGAAGAAGCGGTGCAGGGGCAGCGAGATGGCCGTGGTGGCGACCATGAGAAAGTCGGCGACGGCGAGGTGCCACAGCTTGACGGTGAAGAGAGACCAAATCTCAAAGGTAAAGGGGTAGCCCGTGTCCTTCATGTGCCGCAGCATGGTGGTGATGCCCATGATGGCGAGGCCGATCCAGAAGAGGTTGAAGAAGCCGTGAAAGTCGCGGTAGTCGGAGTCTGGGTCGAGGTGGGAGAGGCGCGAGGCAAAGTCGGTCGAGGGGAAGATGCGGCGCCGCGTCTTTTGCTGCTGCTGCTCGGCACGGAGCGTCTTGCGCGCCGAAGAGATGGACTTTGTGGAAGGGGGCGCATTTTCGGCGACGGGTGTCGAGCGGCCGCTGCAGAGAGAGACTGTCTGTTAGCAAGGCAGTAGAGACAAGTAGGCAGGAGGTGAGGACGCACCTCGCGGCAACGCTGTCGGGGATGCTGAGATTGCTGTCGGCAGCGGCCTCTTGCTTGAGGAGCGTGGCAGCAGCAGCAGCTTTGCGCGGGCGCGGGCGGACAAGGTCTACATCGCCGCTGCCGACGACGTCTATCGCCGTGGTAGCCATGACTGGCTGACTTGGAAGGAAATTTCCACTGCCAGAATTTTATGTGTAGAGCCCGAGTTTGCTGACGTGGGGTTGTTCGAGCTATGCTGTCTGGACCCCTTAAAATGGACAGAAGAACTCCCCAAAGTGGCGATTCGTGTAGCCTGCACCTCGGGAAAATCGAAAGCAGGTGCTGTATGTAGGAAATGTCCAAGAGAAGTCGTCGAGGAGTAAAAGAGGTGGAGGGGGAAGGGTAGGAAAAATACAAAACTGTTGAAATGGAAGAAAGAGTAGATGCTGCCCCCTCAGTCGAGCGTGGCGCCGAGGCAGCTAATAATATCCCAAAAGGTTGAGCTTCCCGGAGCTCCGTTTGCTGCGGGCAGCGTGAGCCAATCGCTACGCCGGTCGATCCGGTCCCGAGTCCCGAAGCTTCCAGGTTGCAGGCAGGTGACACCGAGTCAAAAAAAGAAAGCAGAAAAGTTCCCCGACGGGTTGTTCGGAGTATTTCCTCCCTGGTTCGAGGCCGTGCGTGGGGAGGATTGGTGAAGAAAGAAGAGGAGCAAAGGAGGGCACTTGGCCACTTGGCGCCACGGCGGCGGTCAAATCTTTCATATAACCGGGCGGGTTGCGTAATGGACACGAAAGCCAAGTTCTGTCAGATTATTCACTGCCCTCACCCTCAGCCTTGTACAGCGCATCTAGCGGGAACAAGCGCCAGGGAATGATGCGGCCGGGCAAGAGGACATAAGCGAATTCACCACGGTGGACAGTAGACCATGACGTATGGCTTCACTAGCCGCCCTCATCATTTTTTTCTCTTTTTTTAGCTGGCGGTGGACTAGTCTATTGTCTAGGGCTACGCGCAGGAGTGAGTAACGTCATCATCATTCATCGCGATGCCACGTCGTCGGTACATGCGGTGCATCCCCGTCCCTCCGTCCTCCGTTGGAGCCGGAAGGCAGCCAGAAAATAGAGGTCATTCTTTCGTCCTGTGCCTGTGCTGCTGCATGTGACTGGAGTGGCTGAACACGCGACAGGGCTTACATTACGGATATATGTTATATGTAATAAACTTTATTGGCCCCCATCACTAGAAAGTCGGGACTACCCTGCAGAACCGTTATGGCACTGCCTCAGATCCACCTGCAAGCCATCAGACGCTCCGCAGGTCCCGAAACTCTAAAAAAGAAATATAAAAAAAATATCTGCGTGTTAATTCCCGTGATTAATTAGCCGTGTACTGTCGCTACGTATTCTTGGTAACGAGTCCGATTGCACGGCTTAATGTACGGCAAGCCGCATTGCCAGTAAATACGCAGCAGTCAGCTCAAGCAAGACCAACACCTCATTATGGATGCTAAAAACAAAAACAAAAACTTTTCTATATATCGCCCGGCTACCCTTTTACTCCTAAAACTCGAGACTAAATGTCGAAAACTTTTGCTCACTCTTTCCTGTCCAAGGGCAGTTACGTTTCGCGCTGACCCGCCCAGTATAGCCTCAAGCACCGAAGGGATAGGCAGCACGGGGAAAGACAGTGCAAGGATAGGCCTTTTTACCATCCGACGCTCCGGCGCAAAACTGCACCATCTGAAACGTCCAGCGCGCCTGGAGCGCCTGCGCAGTTGATCCTGTAAACGCCATTCAACATCATGAGCTGGCCGCTGCGATCATCATCGTCCCCTTCTTCCTCGGGCAGACGCACGGGTCCATACATGCGTCTCACGCTGTCCTCGTCGATATCGGGCGCAGTCTCGCTCCGGCACGGGTACACATCCTCTTCCTGCGCAAAGAGCCACTGCAGACGAACGCGGATCACTCCGGGAGGATGGCTCGCGTGCGGCTCCAGCGGCTCCAGCCCGAGCTGCCCCGAGGCCATCATGAGGGCCATGGGCTTGCTGAGCGTGAGATGATTCCAGGCGTCGCTGGTCGGGCGCCGCTTCCCGTGACCCGGATATCGCGGAGATAGCAACGCGGGGCGCCCGAAAAAAACTGGCTCCAAGACCGCGATGGTCTGCCGCGAGAGAAGCTGTTTCGCTACGTGCCAGCGGCGCAGCAGCGCGGAACGGGCATCCGTGTCATTGTCGGCGCCGTAGGCGATGATGGGCATCCGTATAAGATCGTGTCGCTGTCCTGATATAAAGCACTCGACGTCCTGAACTTTTTTACCCTACACGAAGAGAAAATGTAAACGCTGATCAGCCTCGTAAACTGTATGGTCGCTGCACAGGACTTACCTGTAAGTCTCTTTCGATGCACCTGCAGGTCTCGGACTCGGCTGGGGCAGGATCTAGTGTACTTGGAAAATGGACGGGACTGTGCAAAACTGTTGTTTGGGTATTGTTAACAGAGCTTGTCGCTCATATCCACTTGCGGTCTGATCTGTATACTTGCATCGTTCAAGGAAAGGAATGCATCCATCCAAATATGCATGGATCCATTGCGTATTGCCGGACATGGCCCGGAGCTTCTGCACGGGTAGGTGGAACAGGAATGAGAGATGCCAGTAGGAGAAACGACTCATGAAGAATGGCAGGGTATTGTAGACGTTGGCTATGCCCTGGATGAACTCAAGCTTGGCGGGCATTTCCTCTGCGGTAGGCTGGAACCTCGTGATGATGCGATTCTGCGGGTTGACAAGACGCAGCAAGTGAACATACTGTCCGATCGTCAGCCAAGGGGGCTCCGGACAGCTCTCAGACCTTTCGTCATTATGACCAGAGAAGTCTTCACCCCTATCACGCAACAGTAGCATGATGAATCCTGTTCGTAACGCCCAGTGGTGCGGTTTGGGAGATGCTTCTCTGGAACCTGTGTTTTACGGACGAGTGAAGAAAGAAAAATAAAATGAAAATTCAACCAACTAGGGAAGTGGAATCTAAACCATTTTAACTCACCGTTACTGACCCGTGACTCTGAACGTTTGGCTGTCGCCGCCTTGAAAGTGACTTGGCGCTCATAACGGTAAACGTTGGTCATGACAGAGTTATGCCATCGGCTCTGCGCCGCCTTTGAGTGTATGACGGCCCATGCCGATTAGCATGGCTTGAGATGATTGTCAAGAAGACCCCAGCCAGACAAAGACGCAAAAGACGAAAACGAATCGCATGCATCATGACACCCGTTTGCGATGCAGTCGCCAGCCAACGAACAGACTTTGATCCAAAGACGCCAGAGGCGAGTTTTTCCGCCACCACATACAAATCCAAATTGATTGAACCGAACTGGATAGCAGTGATTGCTGTCAGAGTTTGTCGTAGAGTGCGGGCCTACCCGTCCAGGAAATTTCCCAACTCGACAAGGACATTAATTGTGCAACCGCACTTGTCCTTTGTCACCGACCATCACAAAGAGGCCAGCCCAAAAGCCGTAGCGCAGCCGTGATAGGAAGCCATTAGCTACGCTGCTCTGTTTTCTTATATGGTGGATCAAGTTAACGAGAAGCATAGGCCAATATCGAAGGCCATTATCAGCGAGACACATCGCGTCCTGGCCACCGGGACCATAGTCTATGCCGACGACGTCGTACCGGTTGAGGATCACTCCATGAAGCAAGAGTCCAGTGAATTTTAGACAGAGCCAGCTTTTGTATGCGCTGCGTCAGGTATGGCGTGAAGCAGATGTGCGAGGATCTTTCGGCGCCGCCGAGAAGGAACCGGGCCGTATGCGCTGGCGATGCGATGCCATCAGATAATTGTGACATACATATTTGGCGATGGGAATGACCAGATGGTAAGCATTCTGGTGAATGTGTTGCTGCTCAAGGTTTTATGGTCGAGTCAACGTGGTTGGCACGCAAAAGACAGATGCGGAGCAGTAATCAGACATTGTGGCGCCAGGCTGCCGGAAGGACTTCGATATCCGTCAAGGGATGCCAAACTCGTCATCGAATCTGGCTGGAACCATATCGACGAATGAATACGACGGTCCGTCAAGGCCTTGTAATTTGATGATTTATCCAAGTGGTAGTCTTGACAAATTTAAAACACATGCTCTATCTAGGTACTAGTTACGAGCCTGCTTCCCTACACTGACCACGGACGGACCCTGTCGATTCAATGTGGAGCCGATCGACAGCGGGGGAAAATGACCTGTACATGATAAATGCCGGCTGCAGGCAGAAACGGGTTAATAACTACCTACCTAATAACTAGGTTGTCAATACTTGACTCACGGGTGTGGCGCATGGGACGTGCATTTATCGTTGTCGATACTCCTAGCAACTGCCCGCATCAGAGCGCAATTGACAACTTCTCAACTCCGGCCAGGTACGAGAGGAAGAGTTTTTTTTTGCATACTTTATTCTATTGCCTTGAGTCAAATCTATGTTTCGGGTAGGTATTATGTATTCTGGAGTATTTGTCCCCTAGTGTCGCACCGGAACCGGCTTGTCATCGAGTACCAACGTAGATGGAATGCGCTCTTATGCCGCAGCGGTGCAGCAGTTACCACGGCCAAGTCGCTGACATCCCGTACGCCGACACCCTCCCCGGCTTCATTTTCGATCGTTTTCTCCCACGCCAGTCTTTACTTATGAGCTGGCCTCGGGCTTGCCATCCTCCACACTCTCCTCTACCTCAATGGAAGCCGTCGCATTGTTGAGACCCTCGACGGTGTTCTCACTCTCGAGATCTTTGAGGAAAGACAGGAAATATTGCGAAACATCAGTCTTCTCGTTCTGGTTGGCCAGGTCCAACGGTACGTAGTCGCGCTCGTTGGCGAGGGCGGGCGACGCGCCGTGCTCCATCAGCAGCTTTACCGTATCCAGGTGGCCACCGAGAGCCGCCCAGTGCATGCCGGTGTTGCCGTGCTCGTTGGGCTCGTCCAGAAATGCCTGTTTCTCCTCCTTTGGTCTCCCGTCAAAGCACCGGATGACTTTGCGAACGGTTTCTAGTATGCGTTAGCCTGTCGCCCTTTGAAGAAGAGAAACTTGAGATAAAGTCCTCTCTTTCGGCAAGAATGGCCGTAAACGTATTTACCTAAGTGTCCGTTCCCGGTAGCCATGTGTAGAACTGTGGATTTGCCCTCATCTTTGGTCGTCATGAGAATGACGGCCGGCGCAACCTTTTCACGCTCGGCCAGCGCTGTCACACCCTCCATGAGGTCAAGATCCTCACCGGCGCGGGCGAAGTAAACGAGATCTTCAATCTCTTCTTCTGTAATATGTGGCGCCATCTTTTGGGGTATCTTATGCTGGTATGCTCGTACATCTAAAGTGGCTCGCTGATACAAAAATTTTGGCGAGTGAGGGGACTGTGCGAACGGACACCCCGCAGTTTTCGCACCGTGCATCCACACAGGTATAGGGTACGACGATCGACGAGGTTGAATTGCTCTGGCGCAAACACAAGGGAGGTATCTGCCAGAAAAATACCTGAAGCTACTGTAGCTAAAAAACAATATCGAGCATATTCTGTAGAGCAGTGTCTAGCCAAGACGCAATATCACCGTTGTCGTCCAAGGCTTGAATCTCGGCTTTTGCTCCCAGCATTAGCATAATTTGGAGCTCACGCCTGATGGCAGCTTTGATACAATCTGCATTGTCTGGTTGGAAATCTTTTCGCAACATCTTGGCGGCACAAAATCTATCTCTGGGAGTAAGATCGACTAGGCAGCTATCGAGCCATTCTTGGCTTTGCGTATCACTGCGAATGTCAGCCATTCTGGTGCTGTGGAGGGAGCACAAATGGCCGGACTGTAAGCCAAGCCACCCAAAATTGATTCCGACGTTGTTGGATTCGTGGGAGAAGCTTTTTGTGCCATATCGATAGCATGAAAATATTCTCAAACCGTCGGGATCGAAATCAGTCAAGACGAATAACGGGAGGTGCGAACATTCGGACTGAACCTTGGCCAGAAAGCTCCTCGTCATTAAATCGGGATAGCCCTTGGCCTTAAATGTGTTAGTAGCGGCCAGCATTATGCTCTATATGAGAGCATACAGTTAGTAATATTCCTTGACCGGCCAGAGATGCTTCCCAGAAACGGACTGCGACGAGAGATCGAAACACCGCCTGTAGCTTGTCAGCCGAGTGTGTCTGTGTTGAAGCCGTATTCGTACATCTTTTTCAACGACCAGAAGCCACCGCGAATCGTGAGAATCAATACGTCTGACTGATGTTCTAGGAGGGACTATGATGCCCTTGGACAATTAGATTCTGCTTAGCAGCCAAGCTTTTCTGCTCACCAGTTCACTCTGCGAGCCATCCAAGACTTGTCCGCTGCGGAGATGGATGACCATGCGACCTGCAATCAGCCCTTTTGAAGAAGCAACCTCTTTCGTTAGCCCTAAGTACGCTATCATTCATGCAGCTTACAATATTCAGGTCATCTCGGTCGATGCCGAGCGTGTAAGCCAGGTCGTCGACTAGCTCGTCGACAACTCTTTGGGTCTCAAAAAGCTCTTGGTGCTGGTAGTAGATGTTCCTGTTAAGTTAACGGCTGACGTATCTGATCAAGGAAACGTAGTCTACCTTTTGGTTAAAATGGTTCCTGTAGTCATTGCCTGATGGGCCAGTTGCATAATCAAGAGTACTCGAGCTGCCGTTGTAAGTGAGAGTCGATCTGCAGAAGTAATTACTTACCAAACTTGCGCGCTTCCGAAGCCGACGAGCCAGGAAATCGCACACAGCTTTCCTCGCTACGAGCTGAGCGAGAGCGGCGTCTGCGCGAAGAGAAGGCTATCCTTAGCTCATCCGCAGTCGCAAGCAAATCTACAACGCCTCCTAGCGCCGCTTCAATACGACCTATAACGGATGCCGACGTAAGCCGCGATCCGGCAGATATGCTCCCGATGATGCTCATTCCGTAGCAGCTTCAAAGGATTCGGACAATTGTCAGATGCAGAGATTTTCATAATTCTTTTTTTCAAGCAAACGCTGCACTCAGCGACAACGGCCGCCAGCTGCCAGCTGCCGGGGGGTGGTCCGAATTCGAGATGCCCCACATTGCTCGCTGCTGGGCTTCAAACAGGGGCTCATCCGGTCATACTCGTTCATCAAGACAAACTGCCCGAGACACAGCCACGACAGAAGTTGCACCGCTTCTCCGTTGCAGATGCAGTGTGTCCAACGCTTATAAAGGAGTTGGGGGCTGATTGAACAGCACGATCCTCTTTCCCATAGCCATTGAGCATCATTTCCGCCATGGCGACAGCGACCGGCCGGGAGACTCGCTCCTCTGCGCGTAAGCGCGCCAGCGACAGCGACCGTGGCACCAAGAAGCCAAGAATTGAGGGCAAGACAGACTATGCGCGCTGGCGCCTCAAGGATGACGATAGTCGCCACACGTGGCACTATCTGACTGATGATAAAGAGGTGGAGAAATGGCCCCAGAGCACTGCAGAAAAGTACTACATGAACATGCCGTTGGTACGTTTAGACTCCAGCCCATTTGAAGACTACAATTGGCCGGTGGCAGACACTAATGAGCTTTCTTGCAGGGCCTACCCGACCTGCCGAAAGCGACTACAGCTCTCGACGCTGCGAATAATGGAATCAACTTTTTTGAGAAGCTCCAATTGCCCTCTGGCCACTGGGGCTGCGAGTATGGCGGCCCTATGTTTCTCCTCCCGTGTGTCGTCTGCGCTTGGTACATCACCAAGACGCCCATTCCCGAAGCCTATGCCATGGAGATTAAGAACTATCTTACCGCTCGAGCAAATCCCAAGGACGGAGGCTGGGGCCTGCACATTGAGGGCGAGAGCACCGTCTTTGGCACCAGTCTCAACTATACAGTACTGCGCCTTGTCGGCGTCGACCCCGAGGATCCCATCATGGTCAAGGCGCGAGGCACCCTACACAAGCTCGGCGGCGCTCTGTACGCCCCTCACTGGGCCAAGTTCTGGCTGGCCACGCTCGGCGTCATGAGCTGGGACACTGTGAACCCAGTCCCGCCCGAGATCTGGCTGCTCCCGGATTGGGTGCCGATTGCGCCGTGGCGCTGGTGGATTCACATTCGACAGGTTTTCCTGCCCATGAGCTACGTATACTCAAAGAAATGGAGTTGTCCAGAGGACGACATCATCCGAGGTCTCAGAGAAGAGCTCTTTACCGAGCCACACGCCGAGATCAAATGGGCCAGCCACCGCAACAGCATTGCGCCGGCAGACAACTACCACCCCAAATCCTGGCTTCTTAATAGTGTTAACTGGGCTCTGGTCAATATATACAACCCCTATATCCGACCCAACTTCATCAAGAACAAGGCCGAAGCGTGGGTCAGCCAGCTTGTCGACATGGAGGACGCCAACACAGACTATGCAGACCTGGCTCCCGTCAACGCGCCTATGAACACGGTCGTCTGCTACATCAGAGACGGCCCAGAAGCCTTTTCGGTAAAACGTCACATTGAGCGACTGGAGGAGTTTCTGTGGGTCAAGGATGAAGGCATGCTAGTCAACGGCACCAACGGCGTGCAGTGCTGGGACACGGCGTTCCTCATTCAGGCACTGGTTGAGGCCGGCCTACACACGGACAAGCGCTGGCGACCAATGCTTCTCAAGGCGCTCCACTACCTCGACCGACAGCAGATCCGCGACAACTGCGTCGACCAGGAAAAGTGTTATCGGCAGCAGCGCAAGGGCGGGTGGCCGTTTAGCAACCGCGATCAGGGCTACGGCGTCAGCGACTGCATCTCGGAGGCGCTCAAGGGCATCATTATGCTGCAAAAGACCGAGGGCTACCCGACGGCGCTCGAGGACCAGCGCATCTTTGACGCCGTCGACACGCTGCTGCTGTACCAGAACAGCAACGGGGCGCTGTCGTCGTACGAGGCGCGGCGCGGCGGCGAGTACATGGAGCTGCTCAACGCGGCCGAGGTCTTTGGGCGCATCATGATTGAGTACGACTACCCCGAATGCACGACGGCGTGCGTCACGGCGCTGTCGCTCTTTCACGCGCACTGGCCTGACTACCGCGGCGCCGAGATTTCGACGTTTATCCGTCGCGCCACCAACTGGATCCGCACCAACCAGCGCCTCGACGGCAGCTGGTATGGCAGCTGGGGCATCTGCTTCACCTACGCCACCATGTTTGCGCTCGAGAGCATGGCCAGCGTCGGCGAGACGTATGCCAACAGCTACATTTCCAAAAAGGGCTGCGAGTTTCTGCTGTCCAAGCAGCGCGCCGACGGTGGCTGGTCCGAGAGCTACAAGGCGTGCGAGACGATGACGTACGTCGAGCACCCGATGGGCTCGCTGGTGGTGCAGACGGCCTGGGCCCTGATTGGGCTCATGGAGGCCGAGTACCCCAACGTCGAGCCGCTGAAGAGGGGCATCAAGCTCATCATGGACCGCCAGCAACCCAACGGCGAGTGGCGGCAGGAGGCGATTGAGGGCGTCTTCAACAAGTCGTGCATGATTTCGTACCCCAATTACAAATTCACCTTTACCATTAAAGCTCTGGGCATGTTTGCCAAGAGATTCCCGGATGAGAAGTTTTAGCCTTGCGACGCCGAATGGGCACACGGACTCATCAGCTCACAGGCACATTGGCCCATGGGCGTATTTATAGAAACAATTATGATGTAATTAATAAAGAAGAAGAATAGCTCCATTGATATGCTTCATAAGTGACAATATAAAAAAAAATGATGTATCATGTTCATGAAAATATGTACCGTTTGTATACGCTCCCTTGACTTTTCCGTCCTAGAGCTTGCCGCCCCTCTCTTGGACTGCTTTTCGTAGGAGGGAAATCATCTCGGCCGGGTCCTTGGCGCCAAAGACGGCGCTACCGGCGACAATGACGTTGGCGCCGGCCTCGGCGGCCTGGTCAACGGTGCCGGGTCCGAGGCCGCCGTCGACTTCAATGTTGAGGTCGGGATATCGTTGGCGCAGGGCCTGCACCTTGGGAAGCTCCGAGGCCATGAATTTCTGGCCGCCAAAGCCGGGATTGACTGTCATGACGAGGACCATCTATATCAAATGCAAAAACGATTTATTAGCAATGGCACGAAGCACGGGGAGTGACCAGCCGCGCAGCCTGGGGGAAAAGTAAGCGGCGCGGGGTAATCAGCGTACATCAGGGTGATCCTTGGGATCGGCGCTCTCGAGAAACTCCCACAGGACATCGACCGACGTTTCGGGCTTGATGGCAATGCCGGCAAGCATGCCGTTGTCGTGAATGTAGCGGATGAGGTCGCGCGGGTTCGTCTTGCCGTCGGAATCGTGTTCAGGATCTGTGGCATCGGTCGAGAAGGCGGCTTCGTAGTGGAAGCAGTACAGGTCGCAACCAACGTCCTTGAAGGTCTTGACCCATTTCTTGGGCTGTTCGAGAAAGAAAGACGGAAATAATTTAGTATTTGGCAAGAAAGTCCGGGACAGCCGGAGAAGGAAGTGCGCGCACCTCGGCAATCATCATGTGGCAGTCAAAGGTGCCGCGGCCGTGATTCTCGGTTGGCCTGTCGACGAAGCCGCGAATCTTGGCGACGACGGGCGCGCCAAAAGTCATGTTGGGCACAAAGTGGCCATCCCTGCGTGCCGAGGTGTATCGTTAGCGACCAAGAGATTTGCGGCAGGATTTTGTGCGTGTTTGTGTGTATGCGGGTGTGCGGGTGTTGGATGATGCTGACATGATGTCTACATGAAGCCAGTCGGCGCCTTGCTCCATGGTGCGGGAGCACGAGTGGCCAAAGCTGGCAAAGTCGGCGCTCAGCACCGAAGGCGCGATGATTGCTCTGGGCGTCATGATGTGTGTGTTGTATCGGAGACTTCTAAGTTGTAAAAGACGAAGAGAAAGACAAAGTGTGAGGAGAAGGGAGGAGAGAGGAGAAAAAGGTCCCGTCCCACCCCCGGTGTCGGGAGCAAAGGGTCCAGGCCATGGAGGACTTGATCTTTGGTGGGGTTTTGAGTGGCGGTTTCTGCTCAATGGTGGGGGAGGATGCAGGGTCTGAAAAAATATATGGGGAGCTGCCAGAAGCTTTGCTTGGAGCTTATATTGGTGAGCGGAACAGCCGGCCATGACGGTAAGGGGGTAGCAAAATGGTGATAAAATATGCCATCAGAAGTATACCTCTAAATAAAAGAAGACAGGTAAATAAAGAAGACAGGCAGATCAGGACCAGGGCTGTTACCTGCAGCACAAGGAAGCTGCATCAATCACCCGCCGACCAACATGAGGAAACACTCAGGTGCCTCAGGCCCTAGGCTACCAGCTGAGGCGCAAAGAGACCGAGCTTGACAGGTAAGGGAATGTCATTTTTCACATTGAATCTTTATTTTGAGAAAAGACGTAGTTCGTCTGTAACAAGTTAGTTTTCCAGTTATGTTAGGAAGACCTCGTGCTTGTCGACTGCTGCCTTGTCATCAACGATTAGGTCCAGACCAACTGTCCCCTTGTCTAGACTGCCGTAACGCGCCAAGGACTTAAGCATGCGGTCCTTACGTCAGAGGCAAAGCCCAGAGTAGGGAGATTACGCGACAGTCACAATCGAATGGAACGTCGACTGGCTTATGGGACTCTCAGATTGCCGCGAGAGGTGGCTTGGCCGCAGACATGGAGGCATCAAGCTTCAGCGCTAGCCAGAGGCAGCTGCCGCCGTTTGGTCGGGCCCTAGTCAGACGTATTGTCCGAGAGCGCAACTCCGGGGATGGACTGGGCGGCGTTTTGCTGCTGAATGAAGTCAGTTCCAGCGTGGGTCACGACAAGGAGCGGATCATGCAGGAGGTCATCAGGACAGAGTTCAAGACTTGTACGGTTATTGCTGTGAGCCATCGCTTGAACATGAATATGGACTGTGACAGAGTAGTGGTGATCGACACGGGAGAGATTGTTGAAGTCGGCAAGCCGGCTGTGTTGGCGCAGCAGGTACGCAGCAGCTGGTGATCTGGTGAGAGCAGGGAACAAGTAGAAGAAGCCTACTTGACGCGACACACCCAAAATTACTTGCTGTTCAGAATACAAAAACCCCTCCCCATTATATTTTGTGCTATCAAGGTTTGATTGCCCAACAGCCTTGAAATTGCTGCCGCAAGATATTCTGTAGTTCGCACCATCACTCGTCGTCGTTATTAGTGACAATGGTAGACCAGTTGACTTCAGCGGGCAGGACTGCCGGAGCACAGGGTAATGTTTCGGGCCCTTCTATCTGCATCCTTTTTTGTTTCTGATTTTTTTCAATCCCTAATCCTGCCTGCCGTATGCAACATCACAGCGGCCGATTAGAAAGCCCGCGTGGTTAGCAAGCTTATTTCGGCTTTCTGGCAGGAGGCTCTCCATGCCAACTTCCCCCATTGCTAACTAGACACGATGCCAGTAAAGCATAACTTGCCGATAGAGCTGAAAATGCGGTATTCATTACTTTCGAGAAGTAGTCGTCTTGGTCCTGTTACCCGTTTTAGTTATTCGGTGTCATGTTTCAAGCAAAGCTCCTAGCTTAAGCGGCGCATTGCTCAGCATGCCTGCCTACCCTCTACCTCACCTGCAGTGCTTCTAACCCGGCAATGGCGGAGAGGGGACGGTGGTATTTTAGATTCGTCAAGTCTTTTATGGAAAGAGGATAATCATGGAAGAGGAGATGTAACAATAGATTGAGATTTCCTTCGTCACTCTCTGATTGTACTACGCTCGTAACAAAATTTAAGTTGTACACCGGCCGGCACCGTTTGCTCTCTGCCCCACTACCTTTAGAAGCATCTCGACCACTGCCGCCACGAGACCGTTTCTTTTTCTTACGAACAACATTGCCAACTTGACGTTCTGCGCCAATCTCCGCGAAAACGACCGACCAGACAAGACCTACCGCTTAGAACAACAAGCACATCGAGTCACGACCCAGAACATGTCCCACATCACCCTTGCTCAGCAGGGCTTGGCCGCCGCCGAGGCCAAGGACTGGGCGGGTGCCGTCACCAAGCTCTCCAAGGCGCTTCAGTCGTCGCCCAACCCGGCCTGGCTGCTTGCACGCTCCAAGTCCCTCATCAACCTGCGTCGCTATGACAAGGCCCTCGACGACGCAAACCTCGCCTGGCACACGGCTTACACCCGCAACAAACGACCCCTCATGATCGAGGCCAACTACCGCCGCGCCGTCGCCTACTTTCGCCAGGGCAGATTCGCCGACGCCGACGCCTGCTGTATCTATGCCATGCGGCTCATCAAGGGCGCGCCGGCCGTTGAAAAGGATGATCCGGTAGCGAGCCTCAAAGACCCCGAGACCGGCCGCTGGACGGCGACGGCCCAGGACGCCATGCACCAGGCGAAGACTGACAACATCAATAATGCAAAGGGGGGTGGCGGTGCAGCGGCTATGGCCATGGGCGGTGGACAGGCACCGGCAAACGCAAAGGAGTGGCGTATGGCGAGCACACTGCGAATTCAGATCCTCTCAGCCTTGGAGAGGCTGCCTGTAGACGACCCTGCGCGAATGGCCACGGCACCAGCCAAACCTGAGGAGAAGAAGCTCGCAGACTTGCAGGGTACCGCAGAGGAGGCGAAGTTGCCTACATCTAGCACTACAACAGCTACGACTGCCACACCTGCTGCAGCCCAGGCACCGGCTGCTGCCAAGCCCGTTGTACCCAGCGATACTCCGCTACGACTGCAGGAATTCCAAAGCACAACAACCATGTCGGTGTCCATCTTCTCCAAGGGTGTCAACAAGGAGAACCTCGAGGTTGATTTCCAGCCAAATTCAGTTCACCTCAACAGGGTCGTCTACCCCAGCGGCGAGGAAAAGGAATTCCAGCTCGACCTGTGGGGTGAAATCGACACAAGCGCCTCGAAGTACACCGTCACAGCGAACAAGGTTGAACTTACTCTAGTCAAGAAGACCCCTGGCAAGTGGGCTCATCTGAAATTTGACGGCAAGACTAAGGAATCAACCGCATCTGTCGCAACGCCTGCTGCCTCAACAGCCGACCTGAGACCCGCCGCTGAAGCGTCAGCCGCTGAAGCTTCCACCGCCGACGCCAAACCACCAGCAGCAGAAGCGACTGGCCCCGCCTACCCATCCTCGTCGCGCAGCGGCCCCAAGGACTGGGACAAGCTCGATGTGGGCGAGGACGGCAAGGACGAGGACGACGGCGGCGACGTCAACTTTTTTTTCAAGAAGCTGTTCAAGAATGCGACGCCGGAGCAGCAGCGCGCCATGATGAAGAGCTTCACCGAGAGCAACGGCACCAGCCTGAGCACGGACTGGAACGACGTCAAGGGCAGAACGGTCGAGACGGTCCCGCCAGAGGGCGTCCAGGCAACGAAGTGGGATTAGAGGCTTACTGCTCAGACGTAATTTGAAAAACTGGCTATGAATGTGAATCGGTGACTGGTATAGGAGTAGATGGCTAACGAAGTTATGCTTTATTTGAAAAAGGGAAAGTAAAAGCAGATAATAACCAAGATCCGTTGATTTACAATAGCTCAATATACCACTATATTCATTCATCATCATTATCGTCCATCGTTGAAAGTGCTCACCGTCCAAGGTAGAAGAGATATCTACATGCACACTTTTTACGTCTCCTTTGCAATCAGCTCCTGCACCTCTGCCGCCCACTCC
Organism: Akanthomyces dipterigenus; assembly: GCA_030783385.1. Lineage (NCBI taxonomy): Eukaryota > Fungi > Ascomycota > Sordariomycetes > Hypocreales > Cordycipitaceae > Akanthomyces > Akanthomyces dipterigenus. Next base: position 14,148 of record JARJRE010000611.1, on the reverse strand, counting down.
CCATGCGCCGCCAGCTTCTCCTCATGGCCCTCGTACCACACCCCCTCGTCCACCACCTCCTCCTGCTCGCCTCCCCTCTCGACCATTTCCCGCGGAATCTGCGTCGCGATGCTCACAAAGTCTTCCTGCGCAATGTACGCCCCGCGCAGCCAGCGACTGCCACCGCCGCCGGCATCAAACGCCGTGCGGCCGTGCATGACGCGGAGGTTGTCAAAGAGCACGCACTCGCCCGGCGCCATCTTTTTCTGGTGCACCGCCGTGTCGGCATTGATGAGCTTCTCGAAAACGCGCGCGCCCGCGAGCCACGGCTTCAGGGTGGTTTCGTCGGCGAGTCGCCCGCCTTGGAACGGGGGCGACCAGAAGACATTCTCAAACTGCCCGTTGCGGTCGTAGTGCAGCAGCGGGCGGCGCTGTGCGTAGTTGTAGCCGTTGCGCGTGTAGGCGTACGGGACGGGGTGCGTGCGGAGCGCAGATGCTGTGGCCGGATGGTTGAGGAGCAGTCGGCCCGCTCGCTCGCCGTCGCTAAAGAGCGACTCACCGCCCGCGCAGGAGTTGTCGAGGCAGTGCAGGATCTGAATCTTGGGCGGCGGGTCGAGGTACAGCAGGTCCTGGTGCAGGCCGAGGTAGCCCGACGTGTAGGCGACGTTTTCGGCGTTTGGCTTGGCGCGCACGTCAAAGGTGCGTCCGTAAAACGTCTCGCGGATGCTCGCCAGCCGTGTCGTGATGCGCACGACCGACTCCTCGTCGCGTGGGACGTTGGTGAGGTACACGAGCCCGAGGCGCACCAGGTCCAGGACCACGGCCCAGCGCGCAGAACCGCCGTCGGCAGCATCGTCGGACATGAAGGCATGGTAGTCGATGCTGCGCACGCGCCGGGCAATGGTGTTGCGGTCCCAGAGGACAATGCCCGCGCGCGCGCGCACCGAGTTGAAGACGGGCGGGACCGTCGCCATGTCGAGCGGCGAGCGCGCGCCCAGCGCCAGCTCGAGGCTCTCCCACGTCACCGTCGTCTCGTGCTTTTGCGACGACGCGAAGCGCAGAATCTCGTTTCGGAACATAACGCTCAGACCGTCAGTCGTTTCGCGCACATGGGCAATGGAGAGATTGGTCGGAATCTCAACCGACGCAAACGACTTTTGGCCCGAGGACGGGTCTTTGCACGCCGCGCACTGACAGCCGTCGCGCAGCGCCGCGGCGTCGAGCGTGATGGAGGCGCCGCTGTCCTGCGACTGCACGGTGATGTGGTCGCCGTGGACGACGTAGGAGAGCGGTCCCGTGGCGAGGTCGGCGCGGCTGATGAGCGCCTGCTTGTGGTGGCCCTGCTGCTCGCGAAGCTCCTTGAGACGCCATTGCGGTTGGGGCGGCGTCGTTGGTGCAGACGACGGCTCGCCGTGCTTTTGATCCTTGTTATTACTTCTATCCCACAGATCAGGAGGCTCTTGCTGCCCAGGCTGCGTTGTCTGCGCTATTGTTGCGGCGCTCGAGTTGTGGCGGGGGGTGACCAAGACCGCGCGGAGCTGAGGCGCCCGGCGCATCAAGACTCGCCCGGGCGAGAGCATTTTCTCGGCTGCAAGTGAAACTCGGCGTTGTTTGTGTGATGCCCGGGTGATCTGCTAACTTTTACATAAAACTGAACGTACGAAGGAGATATGCGATCTTCGACCCTCGGGTGAGCGGGAGAGGGGCTGCGCTGATATATGGAGGGCTGTGGGTTGTGGTAGTTGCGACATGTGGAGGAAGCCCAAACTCTGGGGGAGTTGCCTCGGCCGTTGCGGCATCACCGTGCGGGCACGGCCGGCTCCTGGGTTTTGCCTTGACGACGATCAACAAAAGATATCATGAGTCGTAACTTCGTAAAACGTAACAAAATGTCTGAAATTCATCAGCCATGTAAATGTGCGGCCTGTCCATGCATATACATCCTCCTGACGAGGGGAAACCTAATTTTACACAAAATGGGTATCTATCATATACAACAATCATCTTCTACCGGTTTCTGTTGGCCGCCCAGCGCTTCACCATGATTTCTCTTACTTTGTACAGTTTCAGCGCATCCGTCAAGCCGGATGCTAGGGCCTGGTCAAAAACATGTGGCGGTGGCACATCCACATACACGAGCACCAGGCTCTTGGTGACATGTGACAGCACTCTCACCACACTGTGAAGCCATGCCCATGATTTTGGTTCTGCGTCTTTTCCATTGGCCTTCCACCAGGCATCCGAGTAGGATGGAACCACAATGAGGCCAAACTCGGCGTGATCAAACACTGGTCCGCGAGTGTACAGGAGCCAATCGACACCAAACTTGATACCCGCGCGAGGAACCCAGCCAAGCGAGCGAAAGTGATGGTACACCACGTAGTGTATGAGAAAGCTGTCATCTGGCTGCAAGTCGGGTGCATCAGGCCCGTTTCGCGGTGGTGAATAGGAGTGCTCGCGGAATAAGCGCAGCATATCCTTGGTCGACAAATCCAGCCCCGAGTATGGATCCGTGACAGAAAGCGCCCCCAAGCCAAACTTGAGGAAGAAGGCCTCTTCTGGAGTGAGTTGAAGGTGCTCCTTGTTCACTACAACGTCTTTGGCAGGTGGTACTGCTGTCGCTGACGTGTCGCCGTTGGGGATTGGCGTCAACCCGGCAGTCTTTCCATCGAGTGTGCCGTTGAGGCTCGGGGGATCCGAGAAATCAAACGTAGTGGATTCTACCTTTGGTGAAAATCGAACACTTTTTGGCCGCTTTTCGGAACCGTCCTGGGAAACTGTCGAGCTACCACGGGAGCGCGAGGCTGGTGTCTGCGGAGTTGTCGCAGACCCATTTGTACCAGCATCAGAGGTAACGCCGGCGAGCTGCTCAATGAACGAAAGCTCAGGCGGAGGTGCTGAATAGTCACCTTTTACAAGAATCGACGTTGTGACGGGCTTTGTTTTCGTCACTTTGATATCGGACAGCGAGTTGGGAAGTGCCAGAAGTTCAGCCGGGCCAACGGGAGCAAGAATGGCCGTCGCCGCATCGACTGCAGCAGCTACCTTTTGTGATTCGCTGAGTTTTGTCTGGCGGATAGCCTCTTGCTCGAGCCTGGCGCGTTCCCATTTCGCCTCGGCACGCACTTGTCGTCGCTGGTTTGTCAGAATTTCGCTGACGTGCGTCTCCTGGAGGCCTTTGCGAACGAGCTCGCGGCGCAGCCAATTCGGCTCACTTCGGCTTAGACTACCTTTGCCGAAAAAACCCTGCTCCCACAACCCCCTCGTGGATTTCTCCTCGGTGACATGGACAGAGTTGGTGCTCTCAGACCAGACGCCACGATAAACGATGGAGGGCTCCGCGGGTGGTGGACGTACAGTCTGTTTTAGCCAGATGATTGCTACGTGGATTATAGAAATGGGATTGTTGGGATAGAACGCCGGTAGCGGAAAGGTCCGAATCGGTACAGGTAAGGAATATATCTGATTCAGAGGCGGCCCTTTACGTTTTGGCGAAGCCTGGCTGTTGGGCTTGGGAACAGAGCTCTCTGGCGCAGCGGTGGGCGGAAGTGAGATCGTTATGTCAGTCATTATTTGTCCTGGTAAGATCTTTCTTTTGTTAGCACCAAGTCAAAACGAAATGGCAAGTTAAGCAAGATGAATGGAGTGTGCTGTATCAGATACCGTTGTAGTCTATTCAGAAGCCTTCACAGAGACCAAATGAATGGATTCTCTAAGCACCGAAATTTGATGTCATCACTTAGCAGCGGGGCAGAAGCAAAGCGCTTCGGGGGAGTGGGAACGGGAGTTGCGCAGACGTGTGTGCTTTAGACGAGCTCGGATGAGCCGCGTCTGAGAGAAATTTTTCGCTTACCTTTACAGCATGGTCATCGACAGTATGCGAGGTAGAGTCACCTCGAAACAATGACAATCAAGCAGTTTCAGCCAGACTTTGGCAGCTGGCGCGTCAAAGACTTTCTTGCACCGCCAGATGGAGGGGAAGGAAAGTGAGAGGAGAAGAGAGCAGCAAAGAAATTTCTTGACTATGGAGCTCTCGCTGGTGGAGATCACGAGTTTGTGAAATCTCCACTTTTCGCCCATGCCATGCAGCTCAGGCTACATCTCCCTATTCAAGCTGCGCTTTCGCCATGTAGCTGCACCTGCTATGAATGTGGAAAAAATAAAAGAAGAAAGCACAAGTTCAGATCTTTTAAGCTTAGTCATGATTGAAAATGGAAGCTAATCAATTATAATGGCAGGCTTTGCGTCTCTGGCGGAAAGAAGCACAGGCCGAAAAATTACACGGCCCCATCACAAGGCCCTGCTCACCTGCTCCACCACCGCTCACGACTCGACGTCCCATCTTTTGGCCTTGCTCGGAAACCACGGAAGCAGAAAATGCGCCGTGGTCTGGGGGTTTTGGGTGACTGCTGCTGGTAATGGCCAAACCTAGAAAATATTCTTCGCACTTCCATACCTCAGCCCGAATTGAAACCCGTCTCCGGCGGCAGCAATGTCCTGGTTCGTCGAGACCGTTGCCGCCATCTGCCTAGTCTGGTGCTGCTTCATCGTCATTGTCCAAACAGTCGGCATCAGCGCAATGTATGCGATCCTTTGACGTCTTTGTGTCTGAAAGAAGGGCGAGAATAGTTGCTGACATTGTTATAAAGCTTCCGCTACTTTTCACACCACCCTCAGCCGTCCATTTCAGCCAAGCTCCGCAGCGATGCGCCTGGCGTCACAATTATCCGGCCAGTAAAGGGCATCGAGCCTAACCTGTACGACTGCATCGCCTCGACGTTCCGCCAAGACTACCCGTCCGACCGCTGCTCGATCCGTCTTTGCGTCGAAGATGTCAGCGACCCCGCGTACCCGATACTCGAGCAGCTCGTCCGCGATTTCCCCGGCTTCAATGTCGAAATTCTGGTCGAGGCCGAGGACCCGGTCCTCCACGGGCCCCATGGCCACATTGAAAATCTAGGGCCGAACCCAAAAATCCGTAACATCAGCAGAGCTTATCGGGAAGCCAACAACGACATTATATGGATTATTGACTGCAACGTCTGGGTGTCGACGGGGGTGCTTGGCCGCATGGTGGACAAGCTGTCGGGCTTTGCGCCGCAGGGCAAGATGGTGCAGCCGTACAAGTTTGTGCATCACATGCCGCTTGTTATCGACACGGTGGACTATAACAGAGATGCAGCGTCACAAGAAGCTCTCCTCGCGTCCACGGGCACTGCCAACGACATGGGCACAATGAACATGTGCGAGGACCTCGGCAGCCGGATATGGAACCAAGGCGGCGGCCGCCTCGACGAAATGTTCATGGCGACGACGCACGTCAAGTTCTACGGGGCCATAAACTCTGTGGGAATCGCTCCCTGTATTGTAGGAAAGAGCAACATGTTCCGCAAATCACATCTTGACCAAGTCACCGCACCCTCGCACACGCCAGCTCCAGGCGCTACACCAAGGCCAGCAGGTATTGACCATTTTTCGTTTAACATTTGCGAAGACCACCTGATTGGCGACTTGCTCTGGAAATCCAAGATTGCAGGTTTCCTCAATCACGGCATCGTTTGGGGGGATCTTGTCATCCAGCCCATGGCGGGTATGGGTGTCGCTTCATATGCGGCGCGGCGAGTTCGATGGCTACGCGCACGCAAATTTACAGTTCTGGCTGCGACCCTCGTCGAGCCAGGCGTCGAATCCATTCTGTGTTGCGCCTATTTCGCGTTTGCGTTGACAACTCTGCCCTGGTTCAGTCGCAGCTGGGGTATTCCACCAACCTGGACTGCTGCCGGCTGCATCTGGCTGGCTGCCATGATCGCGTGGATGGCGGTGGATTGGTTCACGTTTCAACATCTCCACACTGGCAAATCAATGAGGACGGACGAAAGCACCCCCAAGTTTGCCAGGGGTACGCTGAGAAATGATGGCATGAATAGACGGCCATTTTCAGAATGGCTGCCAGCCTGGATCGGTCGTGAGATCCTGGCGCTGCCTATTTGGACTGTCGCCGTGTTGCTGGGCACAACTGTGAGTTGGCGCGGCCGATCGTTCTCTGTGAACATGCACGGTGCCGTGAAGGCAATTGGAGTGAGGGATTTGCCTGTCAAATCGTCACTTGCAAGACCGGAGCTAAAACGAGCTGGCACTCGAAGCAAGGACCGGATTGACTAGACGTAGACTAGCTGGGGATTGGCAGCAACGTTAGTGCATGTTGGTGACTATAAAGCTAGACTTGACGACGGCTGGTGGCCCTCGTACTCTTGAAAATACCTGGACAGAGTCAGACGGCCCCGAGAAAACATTGCTATGTATATAACTAGAAGAAATTCGCTATTGATAGAAAATAGATTCGCCAGACAGCCTTACCTGAGATTCCACAACAGCCCAACCCACGACGACTGACCAAGTCGGGTTTTTGAGAGTAAAAGGCTACGTAAGATCGTGGGATGATGCCAGTCTTTTTGGGGGGCATTTTCGACTGTGATTGCCTGTTGGGCGATAGCTGCCTGGGATACTGAACATACTGCGTGAAGACGCCACGCGCGATGGCAGCCCCGGGTCATTTTCTTCGCCATGGGATGTGCCGAGCCCAGAAGCTGGGGTACTGACCAGTCCAGTCACACAGTTTGAATGCCTTTTCCAGAGTATAACTCTTGGCCGAGATGCGCATCAGTGGGTGAGCAGCAATGCTAAGTGAGGCTGTGTGGACATGCTGTAAACATCGTTTCTGGGGCACGGGGTTACAAAGATTTCATGGTTTCTGCCAATTCAAGGGCAAATGGAGCTTCTATGAGGACGAAAATTGCAATTCTAATCCTGCCTAGAGTGTAAACTGCCATGGAGGTGCTTGTCGTTTATTCTTGCAAGCTCTGTGATGCGTGTATCGACCAGCCTTTGCCAGCGCTTCGATGAGTTCATCGGGAATTTCGGGCGCCGTAGGCGGCGTCTTGCCTGGATTCTGCGCCTCCCAAACGGCGCACATCTCCGGGCCGAGGTGCGTGTAGTGGTAGCTGAGAGACTGGAGCTGGGGTGGCGCCCAGCACCAGTACTCGAGCATCTGGCTGGGCAGCTCGCCAAAGTCGACAGGCACGCCCTCGGGTCCGGGGAAGTGGGCGTACTGCGTCTTGGACACGGGGTCGTGGATGCCTTGACCCAGTGCATGCAGCAGGGCCATCACCTCAAAATGGCTGAGTGGGCTTGGCTTGCTCGGCCGGGGCTTGAAAAAGCTGCAGAGCAGAGCCGGGAAAGGACAATGGCGGGTTCCATCTCTCCGAGTAAATCCCTGGACAGAAAACGTTAGATTACGAAACGTGACCTCGCCATTTCATCGGCCCGCTTACCGCAACCTTTGTGCAAGTGACAGAGGAGAAAAGGAAGCATGCTCCCCGGCTGTAAATTGAAGCACGACTCATGTGGATACTTGCCATCTCGACGAAAGAGGTCAAGATACAAGTATTCAAGGAATTCGCCTCCACGAGCTGCATTCTCATAAACGGAGAACATCTGTACATCCGGGTGCCGGAGACTGTTGTCAGCAGCCTTGATTCCATCAAACAATATCTCAAACAACTGGCCAAAAAGAGTCACGATGGCTGCCGTTGTAGTTTGCAAGGGAAAATATTCTTTGATTCGTGATCGGTCGATGGACAGCTGCGACTTGAGCATTCGACTGTGGTAATAATCATAATCCCAGTGGAAGAACCTGCCACCATCGTGGTCCTTTTTCGCATCTCTGTGAATGTGCCTGTGCGTGGGGTTCGATAGACAGAGCCGGAGCTTCCCCTTGCTGGGATCCGTTCCAGCTTCCCAATAGCAACACTAGTAAAGGGAGAAAGGACTTTGTGTTCCAGAGTCGCCGCCTTGGCAAGGTGCATCCGGCGCAGCCCAACTCCCTGGTACAGCGCATGGCGCAATACTCCCTTTGTTTCTAATCCTCACCTTTTTGCGTTACTGCACGAGCAGAAACATCAGCGCCAGAATCCATCAATAGCGTCACGATGGAGAACGAGGCATGAACAAACTGCGAGATGTAGCGGTGATTTCTTCGGTGCATCTAGGACATTGATATCAGCATTGGCGCGCCAGAGTAAATATACGAGCGTCTCGCTACCGCCCGCCACTACCGGGAATAGTGCGGTTCTGCCCATCATGCCAGTCTTGGCGATTTCTGCTGGCTCGTTCAGCAGAAGCCCTGCGACACCACAGTGGCCGTTTTCTGCCGCGATGTGCAACGGTGTCTGGACGCTGGCATCCCGGCATCAATATTTGCCCCCCCTACTAGTAGCAGTTTTGCCATCTCTGTGCTTCCGCTGGCTGCTGCTCCAGGTAGCGGCATCTGGCTGTCAAACATGCCAGGCAATCGTCCAGAAGACTAGGACGGATTATTGCAGTAAGCGCCAGTAAAGATCAGGCCCACAGCACACAGAACTGAGACAGATGAAGGTCCCGAGACTTGCTCTGACGGAATTGACATCATGTTCCGGCCCAAAAGCCAAGTCACCGCGGCTTGTAACGCCTAAATCGAGTAGTCTGGGGAGAAGGTGATTGGTACTACGTTCTGCGAACCATCTGCAGCCCGAACCGTCGCGAAGCGGGCATGCTGAACGAGAATTGTCAATAGCCCAAATACTGAACTTGAACTGGAGTTGGGGAGGTGCAGCCCGAACCAGGTCCGATTCCGTTCGCGGGTAAGCCATCATTCCACTGTCGAGCAGACCAGGTAAAGGAGCGGGCCACGGGGATGACACGGCCGGTGGCGGCGGTGGCCTCATCTTCTTCCTCCTCAACAGCGACGTAACCATCCTGGGATGCGAGGTCCTCAATCAGGGCGCCAATGTCCCCATCCTCGTCCTCATCGGCAGCCGGAGCGGGCACGGCCGTTTCCGCCCTAGAGTAGGCCCCTGGACGTGCTATCGACCTTTTTACCGATAAATGTGCAGTCATGCGCAGCACCGTAGCAACGTGTCTGGGGCGCGGGTTAACAGGGCTTACAAGGTTCTTTGCCGATTGAAGGGAAAGTGGAGGTTCGATGAGGGAAAAATCGGAAAGTTTTTTCTTTTTACTATTAAATTGCCATTCAGTCGCTTGCCGTTGATTATCGCAGACGGCGAGGCTGGCTTTGTGGAGAAACAGACCAGCCATATTCAAAGGCTGACACGTCTTGGCGAAGCAAAAACGGCCGAAAAGAGGCCTAGAACAATTCCGCACATTAATAGCGGCCCGGTCGGTTTTTGCTATCGCGAAGTCGGGTCCTCGGGATAATGATCCCAGCTCGATCTTCCACTGCGGCGTTTGACCAAAATGCGGATGACGACGGCGGGCGAAACACAGCCCTGCATAGTGGCGGTGGCGGCGGAAGAGTTGCCCCTTTGCCCGACGGCTTGAACTTGTGTGCGTGGCAGAGATTTGAGACCAGTGTCATTTCCAACAAATGAAATTAAAAAAAAAAAATAGCCAGTGGCTTGAAGCCCCCATCGGCGATTGTCTGGGCACTCAGAAGCGGCCGCCCAAACAGCATTATGCATGGCAGTTCACTGCGGCATATGATCAAATGTAGCGGTCACACTGCCAACTTTGGTAGCGTAGTAATATGTGGCAAGGCTATTACTCGGTCTGATGGAGTTTTAGACTTTTATGCATAATTTGTCAGTCATTCGGTGTGAAGCCAGATATCAGACGGAGTCTTGGCGCGGGGATGTAATGTAGGTCAGCCAGTTATGTCTGCGGGTTGGGACCTGCTTCTGCTGTCGCAAGTGCGGCTGATTCAGAAGCGGCATATTTCGGACCCAAGTGTATCCGGACTTTTCCAAGCCAAAATCTTTGGATTTTTCCGCAGCTGATAGGTAACGCTTGACAATACAGTACCGCAGCAGAGACATGCGTCTATGCTGATGCACATCAAAGCACATGGGCAGAGAGGCGCACGCCACAAAAGTCCAACATGGCAGTCCTACCGCTCAAGGCCAATTGCCAGATTGCCAGACACTCACACTCCCATGTGCGCATATGGAGTCGTGTGGCGTCGTTGGGTCTTCCAGAGTGCGACTAGCGCTGGGGGGGGGGAGGGGACTCATTCCTTTGGGAGGCGGAATGGGGAACCCCAGATGTACGCCGCGCTGTGATTTGCTTTTCTTGTTCTTCATCTCGGCTACCTGCAATGGGACTTCGTGTACATGTGGTCGGCCAGGATGCACCCTGCTGGAGAGCTAGCTCCGTTGTCGGTAAATGGTTCGGTAACTACAGCGCGTTCGCGGTGCAGACACGCTGCCCAAGGACGCTGCGGGCTGCCCCTGGTACCGTAGGTAGGTATATTTTGCAAGCTGTCGGCTGAGCCCATGCTTGCCTGACGGAGATTTCGATCCTTGGTACTGTTTGAGTGCCGTAGACACCGCCCATGAAGAGGCCGAATAAACTGCGCACAGCGAGAAAGTGCGAAAATGGCCGCTGGCGCGTGGAGTCGAGAAATGGCGGCGCGGGGAGGCCGCGAGGCTCTCCACGAGCTCCCCATTGGACTGGGACGCTAAAATTGATTCCCAGAGCTTATTGTAAGCTTAATTTTAGTGTAGTAGGAGATACTTGTGCTTTTGAGAATAGTGCATATTGCCCTAAAATTATTCGCCATTAGGGGCTGAATTGAATAGAGCAATACGGAGAATAAACGCTATAGAAAAAACAAACACTATGAGGAAAATAAATACTATAAGAAAAATAAACACAATAAAGACGATAAACACTATAAGAAAAATAAACACAATAAAGAAAATAAAGACTATAAGAAAAATAAACGCTATAAGAAAAGCAAAAATATATCGGTAAAACTGACCCATCCTACTCAGTACCTCCTCTCCTCTGCCTTTATTTCGGTAAACTCAACTGCACCCTTTTCCTCATCCGCGGGAATCTTCGAGGTACCTTCCACAGCCGCGGAAATCTTCGAGGAACCTTCCACACCCGCGACAGCGTTTTCAAACGCACGGCCGCGCTTTTCAGGACCAAAAATGGTGGTAATGATAATGCCAAAGGCAATAATGGCCGTAGCAATGCCCATCACAGGCCCGTAAGCCTCGACCCTGTGGCTGTGGCCGCTATTGACTGTGATAAAAGTCTTTTCGGCAATGGCATTGACAATCTGGGCAGACGGCGAAGAAATCATATTTCCAATCTGGTAGGTCACACCGGGAAAGGTAGAGCGGTATGCAGGAGGGGAAAGCTCGTTGAGGTGGATAGGGATGACGCCCCAGGCACCCTGAACAAAGAACTGCATGAAGAAGCCTGTCGCGCTGAGCGCAGACTCGCCACGGGGCAGGATCCAGGCGGGGATGAGAATGGCAGACATGAGGGCCGCGCCGATGATGGTGCGACGACGACCGAGGAACTGGCTTGCATAACCAATAATGGTACCGCCGACACAAGCGCCAACCTTCATCATGATGGAGGCGCGAGAGGCACCCGTGTTGGAAAGTTCCTTTTCAGTAAGCATAAAGGTCGTGTATGAGTCTTGCGAGGTGTGCGAGTAAAAGTTGAACCAGGTCATGAGGAAGATACAGTAGACACACATCTTCCACTCCTTGGACAGCATCACCTTGGTCTCGCGCCAAAAAGCACCTGGCGATGAAGTTTTTTTGCCCAGTTTCTTGGCCTCGATAAATTGCTGGGACTCAGGGAAGAGCATCCGAATGAGACCAACGGCGATGGAGAGGCCAGCTATGAGTATGAGATTGTCAGTATGGCTTCTGTGCGCGGGTGGCGGCGCTGCCAAGAGATCATACCTCCGATCCAGAAGACGGTTTTCCAGGTCTCGACGGCGCCACCAACGCCAAGATTGGCGCATGCTGCCAAGACATAGCCAAAGGAATAGCCTTGCTGGAGAATTCCAGACATTAAGCCGCGAGCGTTGGATCTGAAAAGGGTCAGTCACTACTTTGCCGGCGTAATCCCATATTTACTCGGTCAACTCACGGGCACTGTTCGAGCGCCATGGCAATGGCATTGCCATAGACACCGCCCATGAAGAGGCCAAATAGACTGCGTACAGCAAGAAAATGCGAGAACTGGGCAGAATAAATGGTGGCAATCTGCAAAAGGCCGAGGACGAGCATGTTGAAGACCATGGGCCACTTGCGGCCCCATTTGTCACCGGCGAGGCCAAAGATGGCGGCCCCGACCGATCGGAGAAGCAGGGTCAGGGTAATGGCGGTGGTGATATCGGCCTTGGTGCGACCGTAATATTTGGCAAGCTTGACGGTCTGGATGGAGAGGGCGTGGAAGTCGAAGGCGTCGGCGACCCAGGCGAGCCAGCCGACGATGAAGAACAACCAGGCTTTGGGGGTGAGTTGGGCGAAGAGGCTAATGGGGTTCATATACTTGTCCGGCACCTGCCATTCGCATCGTGTCTCGCCGTAGGCGTTGCTGACCACGACTCGCTGCTTCCAGATGAAGAGGTCGCGGAGCGACTGCCTGGCCGTTGGGACGATGCCCTGCGCTAGATCGTCGGCGGGCTCATTGGCCACAGGACGGGCAGAGGAAGTAGCCATGACTTTAAGAAAAAGATAATCTGGAGGTATAGAGCTTTATCTTCTAGGGGCGGGCTTTATTAAATCGAGTTGGTCAACAGGCCGGGAGGGACGCTTGGTTGCGTGTGAGAGCTGCGCAGCCGAGGATAGCCCTGTTTGAATGCTCTATCGACGTGACGAAGGAGCAGCAAGAGGGCTCAAGGCAAAACAAAAACCCAAGGACAATGTAACACAGTCAGAAAATGCAACGCGACGGGGCGTGCTGATCTGTATTAATACTTTTTTTGTCGTGGTGTGAGGGGTGTGACAGGGTAGCGGCCAGCCGTGGGAGATGGCTACCCCAACTTGCAGCTCGTCTGCAAACTAGCCAATGCAGATCAGTCGTGCCTTCCAAATATCGGCTGTTGCCTTTTTCCTCCTACAACAGCATTGTTGGTTATGTTGGAGTCTTAATTTTCCCATAGTCGGCGTCATGCTGCGGCTTCGAAGTGTTTGTTTGCTGCCGGATCCTGTCAACTAGGAAATCATGCAGCAGCCCAAACCACACCAGTAGAGATGTGACAAATCCGACTGCATTGCCAGCGAGGATGTTGTGGTAGATCTGGATTACTATCTCGTGTCTCGCAGTCCGGGCCCTGCCTGGAGCACGAAAACATGTCGTATGGGGTAAACGCCACGCCGCATCAGAGACGGATCATAGTTGTGGTGGCTTTCTTGATGCGTCTGTGATTTTGCGAGCCAGAGCGGAGCTTGAGGGAAGCGGAATGTGCTAGTCGGGACACCATCTCGCTGCCAACTCGACGCCACGAGACCTCCAGCCCTGGTTGGTGCATGTAGACTCGCCGCCTTTGCCCGACTTGTAGCCCTGTGAGTGTGTGGGGAAGCGTCGAGAAGGTGTGGACGTGGCTGCATGTGGTCTCAGGGCCTGGCACGAACTAACCCAAGTTGCGAGCGCAGTAGTTCCATGTTGTGGCGGCCGGTTTCGATGCCTCTGCGTTTTGCCTTTGCCACCAAGAAAAACTGTCGTAGAACTAAACGGCAAATCATCCTAGATGGGACGAACCGCAATGCCCCCAGATTCTTTTTTTTTCCCCAGGGTTCTGGGGTATGTTGCATTGAGGACCAGATAGAATGTTTGGCAGCACACCATTGTGAGGGTGGGACGCGGCTGCTCGGACCAGGTTTCGGTAGGCTCGAGTCTAAGACGGTACGGGCCAAATAAACCCCGCATTAGGGCCACCAATTATCTTCCTGCTTGTATAAAATTGGAGGGGTCGAGTTGCAGAGGCAGTGATAGTCTATGATGCGAATGGATGGATGTTGGCTGTTTGTGGAGGTAAATAGAGTGTATGGTTTCTAATACGGGTGCCTCTCACGCCTCCATTATGATGAAGGTCGGCGCCTGTGTCGGCGGTACCATTATTGCCTATGCAAGCCAATTCCTCGGTCATCGTTGCACCATCACGATGAAGGTTTGCGCTTACGTCGGCGGTACTAATCATTCCTACTATAGATACCCACCTAGAAGTAATCAATGCTAAGAGGCGGAATAGTTGGTACCTACTAGTAGATAGTCACCTAGTAGTAACTAATTTCTCTAAGCCCTTGGTTGAAACTAGCTAAGTATAATATATTATAGTTTCTATTATAGTATTTACTTTTCTTT
>JARJRE010000610.1:0-34416 GCA_030783385.1 Akanthomyces dipterigenus | reverse complement strand
TCTAATATCTTGCTACTTCTAATCTGCGAATAATACCTTCTGGGTCTCCCTCTCTTCAACCTGCCCTCGATGCAGCCGTCGAAAGCTTCGTCGCTCGCCACCCCATGTCCAAAGCTCTCCACGAGGAAGCTGTCAAGATATTTGCGGGCGGCAACACGAGGACTGTGCTCCATACGAGCCCCTCTTCTCTCTGCACGAAACTTTGTAAAGACTACCAATTTTGTCTGAAGATGGCGGTACGTATGTAACGAATACGCAGGCGAGGCTGGTCTTGCTGGCGAGCAGCGCCAAGGTACACTGACCTGACGGCCGCATTTACGGCCGGCTTGTGTGGCCACTCCAATGCAGAAATTGTCGAGGCTTTTCAAAATGTTATACAGAATGTTGGTCTCAATGTCGGCGCAACGACTGCCCAGCAGCAACTCTTTGCTCGACGTGGAAATCTCGCCGAAGCCATACCCCTGCTAATTCGTGTTCTCGAGCTTGGAGGGTTCGTTCTCGCTGGGCGCGCCGCAAACAGCACTCAACGCCCAGAAATGATTGAAATTGAGAAATGGGGTCCATGAATCTCAGTTGTATTGTCTGCAAGTATCGACCTTGACGGGCTTTATGTGCGGACTGCCACAGATGTGCTCCCACCTATTCCCACCAGGTTGAGGTCATATGCGCTGACTGCGTACTGTATCTTCTGCGGAGAGGAAAAGACCTACCCTGGTAGGTCTGTCACAGTCTAGGACATCCGTCTGTGGGCTTGTACAAACTTTACAGAGCCGCACTGTTTCGGACAGCTGATCTGACCGGTCACCGAGTTTCGCGGCTGATTTAGATTCGGAGTCAAATATGCCAAAGACATTGTTCTCTTTTGTGATTTGACTTGGTTCCTTTAGTTTGGCAATACTCTTTTGTGTTTTATCACTTCCATGATCAACTCATGTATATTGTCCAGCGATTCATTGGTTCCGTGGCGTCTTCATGCAAGAGTTGCAGGGACCACCAGCACCCTTGAAGAAAAGCACTGGGATAACACAGAAATTTAATACCGATAACGTGCTAAAGAACTGTTATTGGTTCAGTATCATACTTCGGATCAGACTCTTTCAACCTCGTTCGTGTTCGTATCAATCTCTCCAGCATCTTTGTTCTGTACAGGCAGCTGGCCCCACATCAGCCTCGCAGGCGTCAACTTTTCCACGCCAAACATAAACCTCCCGCATCGCCATCCCTCAACTGTACAGTCCAACCGACACGTGCGCACCCCAAGGTCGTCCTTCAGCTCCCCCATACACGCCTCATAACCAGACTCCTCCCGCCATGGACTACCAGAATCGCGCCGGCTCCAAGTTTGGCGGCGGCGGCGTCGCCTCGCACTCGGCCACCAACGCCGACCGCCGCGAGCGTCTGCGCAAGCTCGCCCTCGAGACTATCGACCTCGACAAGGACCCCTACTTCTTCAAGAACCACGTCGGCACCTTCGAGTGCCGCCTGTGCCTGACGGTGCACCAAAACGACGGCTCGTACCTCGCGCACACGCAGGGCAAGAAGCACCAGACCAACCTCGCGCGGCGCGCCGCCCGAGAGGAGCGCGAGGGCAAGGCCGCCGCCGCCGGCATCGACCCGGCCACGGGCCTGCCCGCGTCCGTCGCGGCCGGCATCCACAGCTCGCGGCGCAACATGGTCAAGATTGGCCGCCCCGGGTACAAGATCACAAAGGTGCGCGATCCGACCTCGCGCCAGCAGGGCTTGCTGTTTCAGCTGCAGTACCCCGAGGCGACGCCCGAGACGAGCCCCAAGTGGCAGGTCATGAATGCGTTTACGCAGCGCGTCGAGGACCCCGACAAGAACTACCAGTATCTGCTCGTGGCGGCGGAGCCCTACGAGACGGTCGGCTTCAAGATTCCAGCGAGGGAGCTCGACAAGCGCGAGGACAAGCAGTTTTGCTTCTGGGACCCGGACTCGAGGGAGTTTTGGGTCCAGGTCATGTTCATGACCGAAAGAGAGGCGCGGTTCAATGCGGCGCCGGGCTTGACGTCGAGGTGAAGAAGGGAATATACACAGAACAGGTGCAATTGGTTGCTGGTTTGTTTTAAAGGACATGGCGAAATTGGTAAAATACACTTGTGCATTTAGGTAATGGATTTGGCGTTGGGACTTTGTGTGTGTACAAATTACTCATAAACATAATAACATGCGGCTTGTGTGCGCCATCTTCGAGGATTCTGCTAGAGTTGACCAGAACTTGTATATTCGTGCTCGAATCACTGATCTACCTATCACAATGACGGCTAGATACCTACCTCCCGCTGATCAATGCGGGGACCTTCAAAGCACACAGTGTCGTTGTAGACACAGAAACTGATGCAAATGGCACTACTAGACAAAAAAGGCCCTCTTGCCCAACCAGTACATCTCTGGCAGCTATAAACTCGGGCTTCCTTCTTCCTCATTGGTATCTAGAAGTCGAAATCTGGTAAACCTCTATATACGCGCACGCACGCACACACGCACATGCGCACATGCGCAACCTTAGCGGAAGTTGTTATCGAATCGCTTAAAGGTGTATCCAATGAACGGCAGGCTCATCTCGGGAGATTCCTCGACTGGGCGGTTGCCATTCTGCTGCAGAGCCTGCGCCTTGAGAACAGTGGCGTTATCAGTCTGGTCAATCTCGTCGGTAGGGAAGTAGGTGGTGTCAATGTTGGAGGTAAGGCGAGGCTCAAACGGCGCACGGATGCGGCGAAGTCCATCAAAGTCAACGCCACGGAAAAAGGCGTGATTCTTGAGCTCGTGGGCGCCACCACGGCCCAGGCGGTTCTCAGAGTTGCATACCATGCTATGGATTGTCAGCTTGTGTTAGCCCGACGTAAATGCATTGCATACCTTCGGATAAGGTTCTCAGCCTCGACACCCAGGGTAATGTCGTCAGGAAAGTACAAGGTCTGTCTCCAGTTGACAATCTTGCGGTAGGTGTCGTGACTGTCCTCGGCGCAGAACGGAGGCCAGCCGACCAGGCACTCGAACATGATGGTTCCTAGCGACCACCAATCGCAGTCAAACGTGTACCCATGGCCTGTGAAGATCTCAGGGGCAATGTAGTCGGGGGTACCGACAGTGGAGTAGGCCATCAGACGTCGCGATCGCCTCCAGTCGTTGATCTGAGAACGGTTGCTGACTGTCAGGTTAATCTGGTCAATGGCAACCGAGTTGCGGTCTCTAGGCTTGTTTGAGCGGCCTTGCAGCAGCTGCTGGTAGTAGTTGTTGTCGTGCAGACGGTGGAATCCAGTGGATAGACCGAAATCGGTCAGCTTGACGTGGCCGCCACGATCCAGCAGAATGTTGTCGGGCTTGATGTCACTACACAGAATTAGCAGGGGAAACGAGTCTGAAAAGACCGTGGTACGCACCGATGGATGAATCCAAGCTTATGAACAGCCTCAATGGCGAGGACAATCTCGGCAATGTAGAAACGAGTAATGTCTTCGGAAAAGATCTCGTACTTGATGAGCATAGTCATCAAGTCACCGCCAGGCAAGAACTCCATGAGCATGTACAAAAAGTAGGTGTCCTGGAACGTGGTGTACAGCTTGACGACCCATGGGCTGTCAGACTCGGCGAGAATATCGCGTTCTGATCGCACGTGGGCGAGCTGGTCTTTCTTAAACATTTCCGTCTTGATGAGCGACTTCATAGCGTAGACCTTTCCATCGCCCTTCTTCTGCACCAGTTTGACCTCACCAAAGGCACCCTTGCCAATAATCTTGACGGTAGTATAGTTTTCGGGCTTGTCCTTTGTTCGTAGGAAGCGCAGGTACTGTCCTTCTTTTCGGCCGGCGGTGGACCAGAGCTGCTCTTTCCTAGCGGCATTCTGGATAGGATCTTGAAGCTTAATCTCCAATTCACTCTGTCTGCATAATAGTTAGCTTTCTTCGCTCTTCAAAGCATCTACCAGACAAGCGCACCTTTGGTTACGCTCGCGGGCTCTCTTGACGCTATCCTTGAAAAAATCGGCGGCAAGCTGGGAGCACTTCTTCTGATTGCTGTTGGCATTGCTTCCATACTTGTCCGGGTTTCTTTCGGGAACGGACTGAAACTCGGCCGGTGCAGGGCCACCCTGCGTGGGCAGCGGAACGTTGGAGTAGCTGCTATATGCGGGCTGCTGAGAGCTGCCGCCAGCCGTCCGGGGACGCTGGCCCTGGGCACCAGCGCGCGGCGCATAGGGGGCCTGGCGAGCGGCACCACCTAGGTTCTGGTGGGAGAACTGATGAGCGAGACCGGTGTTGGGATCGTTCCCGGGCGTGTTGGAGCGAGGTTGCTGCTGATACTGGGCGCCGCCAGGGGCGGGCATGCTGTTGTAATCGTAGCCAGCCTGCTGGGCGGGATACTGAGGTTGTTGCGGCAGTGGGGGCTGCTGCTGCTGCTGTTGATACTGGCCCTGAGAAAAGTAGCCCTGGGGAGCATAGCCGGAAGCGCCATACGCAGCTTGTTGCTGCATTGTCGGGGCCTGCTGTCCAGCGGCTGACGGGGGAAAGACGGGCTGTGGAAAAGTCGAGGGCGTCGTGGGGTATGTGCGGTCGTTGGGCATGGGCAGCCTCTCGTTGCCAAAGTTGAGGTGCAGGCGGTTGTTATTATTGCCGTTGCTGTCCATCTTGCCTGGCAATTTATCGGGCATCAATCCGGAGCTAAAAAGTCGCCAAGAACAAGGGAGCAAAGCAGCGCAAAGCTCGTGTCAGAGGACAGCTCAAGGTGCAACCTCGAATGTGAGATGCGAAACGCGGGGCCCAAAGGGGGGGAAACGAGCGGTTGGGGTTGGGGGACGGGCAGGCGGCAGCAGATCAGATAGAGCTAACGAAAAGCTGCGTTATGGTAAAAGAGTCAAGCAAACTCGTTGCGAGAATGGTAGCGTGCAGATAGTGGAATCGACGCGAAACGAGAGGGACTGCAGAGAGATGCAATCATCCGCAGCTTGCCCAAGTAAGAGGCGAGGTCTGGCTCGCGCGATGGCGGTCAGTTATTCGTTCAGGGGAGGGTCGAGCTGGGCGGGGCAAACAGCGGAGGACTCTGGCTTGGAATCGGGGGGCTTGGTAGAATCCTCCTGGGTTACCTAGTGGCTGTCATTTACGAGAATTAATTCTGAAGGTGGCAGACATCTATTGTCTTACTTTGCGAATTGATGGCACCGTGAAGTGCAATGTGGTCAGAGGTAAATCCCAAGGTCTACGCTGATAACCCAGGAGCCAGCCTGTGCCCCAGGTCTGGGCCTAACTAAGGAGGTCGCTCAGGGGCAGCCCGGCCGTCTACATCAGAGGTCGTCCATGGCATTTTCTGTGGCGTGATATTGCGGTTGATTATACCTATACATGTCACATGTCCTATATTGCAAGTCGAGGCAGCTAAAATCTGCTATCCATCTGACGCCTTGGTCAGCACATGTAGCTGGACGTCATGATGCCCCTGTTAGATCTTTTCTGCATACCCAAAACTTCATCCCCCAACGCCCAGAAAGAGCCTCAAAAATGACTCGCAACTGCAGTACACTCAATATGGTCCGACTACTTGCAATCTCTTGATTCTGTCTAGATCTGTGTAACAATGTGTGTCGTCCTCCCAGCACTGTAAGTCGGCTGAACTGCGGTAATTTGCGGCTGCCTTATCGAGGCTTATCGCAGCTATTTTTTCTAAAAGGGTCACTCATCAGTCGCTCAGCCTCCCGAGCTGCCTCGACCGATCGACCGACCACATTCACCAATTCCTTCCAGACACGATATGGCGGACGCCGCGAAACCACCCGCCGCCATCCCCGTCGGCGCGGCCGCCGTCCCGGCCCCTGCCGTCCCCGTCAAGCCGGTCGGCAACCCGGCGCTGCGCATGATGGGCCTGCCGAACCTGCCCAAGAAGCTGCCCTCACGCAACTGGCTCATCTTCTGGGCCGTCTGCGGCACCATCTCGGGCGCCATCATCTACGATCGCCGAGAAAAGACGCGCGCGACGGAGAAGTGGCGCCGCGCCGTCGCGCCTCTTGCCCGCGAGCCCATTGGCGCCGCCAACCAGCTCCCACGCCGGCTCACCATCTACATCGAGGCGCCGCCCGGCGACGGCCTGCGCGCCGCCCAGGACCACTTCATCGAGTACGCCAAGCCCATCTTTGCCGCGTCCGGCATCGACTGGGAGTTTGTGCAGGGCCGCCAGCAGGGCGACGTGCGCGCGGCCGTTGCGGAAAAGATTCGGCGGACGAGGAGATCCGTGGAGCGGCCGGGCGAGGAGCTTCCCGCGACGGGCGAGAGCGTGGTTGAGGATCTCCGCGCGCGCCTCGAGCTGCCCAAGTACGAGGGCGTCCATGGTGATGTCGTCTTTGGCCGCCACGCCTGGAAGGAGTACATGCGCGGCCTGCACGAGGGCTGGCTCGGACCCCTGGATCCCCCGCCGGCGCCCGTCATCGAGGCCCTTGAGCCAGTAACAACACCCGATACCCAGACCGACGACGATGCTGCCGCTGCTGCCAAGCCAGAGGCAGAGAACAAGGAAGAAAAGAAAAAGGACGAGAAGCCCAAGCGCCCGCCGCAACCTGTCCCCTACAACAAACCCGAAGACTACGAGACCGCCTCCCTCACCAGCACCATCCCCGATCAGTTCCAGCCCTCAACAGCCGTGCAGTTCCCGCACCGCCTCGGCTTCCGCCACACCTTTGTGCGTCTAGGGTGGTTCCTGAACCGCCGCGCGCTCGCCGACGACATTGGCCGCGAGGTCGCCGCCGTGTGCTTTGCCGCGTCGCGCGACTGGCACGGCGCCGACGAGACCCACCACGAAATTGAGCAGCAGCGCCTCCTGAAGCACGAGCAGCGCAACTGGCAAAAGTCCGTCTGGACGCCCGAGGAGCCCCCCAAGCCGGAGGACGACACCCGCACGCCCGAGGAAAAGGCCCGTCCGCCCAAGGAGAGGATCTGGGCGAGCCCGCTGACGGTCGACGAGCGCATCGCGCAGCGCATGCGCCGGTTCGAGATGCGGCCCGAGGATGAGGCGCGCGCGCGAGCGGTGGTTGTTCCGGAAGAGGAGATTGAGGGCTTCATCAAGGGCAGCCTGCGCGGTCTGTGGCGCTGGGGCGTCAAGGCCTGGACGGATGAGCCCATGCGCCCGAATGTAGGCAACGTGGACGACGAGTAGGTATAATATGACGGGGGGGCATTTTGTCTAGCTGTACGATTATGGGGCATGCATCGCCTCGTTTTGAGAGGGAGGTCGAAACTTTACATGTATATTACTCACCATCATCATCATCACACTCTCCATATACACTGGTTAGATAAAATGAGCGCACTTTTGAATTGCACAGGCCAATTTCACTGCAACGTTGAGACTGTCGACGAGACCACAAGTATGGAAGAGTATTTCAAAAATGCCATGAAATACATAAATGTACAGTAAATGAGACCCCTCCATAACGCCAATTATCCAGCCATCATTCATCGCTATCCGAACCATAATCAACCAATGACAACGCCGCCTTTTTCGGCTTTTCTTCCACTTTATTCTTCTCCGTCTTCGTCGCCGACTCTTCCTCCTTCTTCCCCTCCTCATTCTTCTTCTCATCCTTTGTCTTGTCCTCCCCAACGCTTACTTTGCGCCTCACCACGCCCAGACCAGCATCCCTCTCCGTCCTTCGCTTCCTCTTCCTCGTCCCCCACGCCTCCTCTTCGTGGCCCCCCTCTTCTCCGCCGGGCCCTTCCTCCCCTTGCTTCCCGCCCTTGCTGCGCGCCGCCGCCCGAAACGCCCGGAGCCCTTCCTCCGTCTCCCGCCGCACGCTCTCCTCCGCCTGCCGCTGCCGCGCCGCCACCTCGTCCAGAAACTCCACCTCGTCGTCGTCCAGGGCCCGGAACTGGTTCGTCAGCTTCGACGCCTCCGCCGCGGCCGCTTCCTTGGCCGCCTTGTTGGCCTGCAGCACGTCGTACAGGCTGCGCTCCTCGCCCGACGCCGCCTTGACGCGCGCGTCGTGGCGACGCTGCCGCTCGGCTTCGAGCTGCTGCTGCGCCTTTTCCCATTCGGCTGATTTGGTGGTCGCGCTGGCCGGCGCAGGAGCTGCCGAGCCGTCATCGACCGCGTCTGTATCACTGGCGCCGATTGTGCCGCCAGACACGAATCGGCCCGACATGTTTGTCCTTAATACTGGCCGATGCAGTCTTGTCGTTTCTTCTCGTTGAGGTTTTGGTTTTGGCCCCTGCGATGTCTCTTATATCTTCAATAGAGGTCTTCAACGGCTAATCGTTGCAGATCTGCAGTCGTAAAAGGCCATACTATTGTGATATTGACAACTTGAAAGACCAAGTACCAAGTAAGTTGCCCCGCAGTTTAGCCGAAGTGGTATTCAGCGTGCCAAAAAGTTCAAACACGGTTATCTTGAGAACTCAGATGGTGTAATGACTATTTCTAATTGTATTGTCTAGTCTGATCAAAGGTCGGAAGACACTTTCCAGGGTACAACAGTATGTGACGATGCAACTCCGATTTAGTATGCAGCAGGACCCTAAAATATCAACAACTTTGTGCGTCACAACCTTGACTGGATCTAACCATTCCCCAGGTCAACACACAGTTTGCGGATTGAAAGAAAGTCAGGTCGCAGCGTCAACTGTCGACCGTCGATGATTCCTTATTAAAACTTAGACAATCCATAATATCCTGCTTCTACCGATGCCCGCCCTTGGCCGGGCCATTCTAAAAAAAAACTCATGAACAAGAAAAAGGATGTTCTGAAACGGGGTTGCGCCAAAAGGAGTACCAGAACACTCTGGCAACGTACTGTGCAAAGGATTTGGCACAGAAAGCCAATAAAAACAATCCGACTCAAAAGTCTCCATGTACCCGCTGGAAGCAATGCATAACGTCTCGTGATATCCCAAGCCTTTTTTTGTAGGCGGCAGCTGCCAGCCGTGAAACCCAGCTTCGTGGTGTGAAAATATGTACTGATGTCGGTCGATTCGAATTTTTGTTTTGCAGCAAGCTTGCTATGCAAGTGACTCGCTAAGCAGCAGCCAACAATGGCAACGCTCATGAGCATGCAAAACACAGTGATGTGCCGACAAGGATCGATGTTTTGCCAGTGGCTCGAAAGAAATTCGAAAGTCCCAAGTTGTAAAACGCCAGTTCAGTCCGTAAAAAGTAAGTGCAGCGTGACGAGAGAAAAAAAAACAGAAAAAGAAGAACGATGCGATGCGAACCCGCAGTGACGGATCCAGTACAGACAATCCATCAGAAACAGGTGTGCAGCGGGAAAATGTTGAGCCAAATCTATCGCAAATGTCGAAGCCCATGCATAAGAAATAGCCGCAATGCCGAAGTACGCCAAAGATTATGAACAAGTACCATAAAAAACAAAATGCGCCAGAAATGCGTGCCGAAGCAATCACAGCTAGAGCCGACAGGATTTTGGGCTGTGCGGAGCAGGATTGTGAAACGAGCTCCTCCGGCGCAACGAAAAGAAAAAACCTTGAGAAAATGCTCCGGTAAAAGAAACACCTTGCGAGAATAATTGTGGACTTTTTCGTGTGGGGGTATCTGAAGAAAACTGTCGTCCTCGGCAAGACCATGTAGAATTGTCGTCGTAAAAGCACAGAGCCTGACCGCTTTTATACCATAAAACCGAAAAAAAGGATAAAAATGGTTGAAGCGAGTGGCGGAATCGACGTGTGTGTGATGACAAAAGAAATCATTGGATTTGGTCCTAACCTACGACAGGTTGACCATAACCAGGAGCCGCAAAATATGAAGGGGGCTTCATGGATCCGGCACAGGTAGCACAACTGCAATCACCCATACCGTGCTCCCAGCCATTACGGTGGAAAGGGTAGGCAGGGTAAGAGGCCTGGCGGCTTCCATAGTACTGGCTTGGCGCACCAGGCTGCGGGTAGCGATTGGTGTACTGTGTAGCAGCGTTGGAAAACCACTCGTTGTAGCGCGCGTTACTGGAAGTAGCAGACATAACATAGTCTGGAGTACCGTAGCCAGAGTCGGGAGGAGTGAGGGGAGCGCTCCATGGGAGATTCTGCTGCCAGATAGCGTCACGGCTCTGGTATTGCTGCTGAGCCTTGAGAGCCTGGTACCGCTCGTACTCGGCGGCTTGTGCTTGCAGGTAGCAAGAGTTGGGCGAGTGGCGGGAGCTATTATAGCGCGAGATCTCAGTGTCAATGGCTGGGACTTGCGAGACGAGTCTGTCGCGGGAAGCTTGAGCAGCTTGACGCTTCTTCATATCCTGGTAATCACGCCAGCTGTCGAGCCAAGCCTGGTAGTCTTTGCTCAGGTCGAGGTTGACGTAGAGGCGCCAGTGCATAGCCTGAACCCAGTCGAACTCGAGAGAGTTGAGCTCCGCGACAGAAATTCCGCTAACCTCAGACCAGGAACGATTCTGGAAGGTGTTGTCGTCGAGAAATTTGCTTCCCAAGAGAAGAGAGACAGTGAGATAGCGCCAGACCTGACCTTCCGACGCCTTGTAAGGCCCTCCCTGTCCTTTCATGGCATTGATTCTCTTAGCTAGGTAGTTCATGCCGAGAAGGATAGTTGTGCTGGGCAGTCTCGTCGAGGTGAGAATCTGCGTAACAAACTTGCGAAAGGGCGAAGAGACGGTGGCGTCCGGAGTGACCAGACGGGTTGCCATCTCCGCAACGTATTCGGCCATCATGTCGACCTCATAGTCGAGGACGGCACACACGCCTCCGGGCATAATGGACAGTGAGGAGGAGCCCGACAAAGATCACAAAGACCTTGGTCGGAAGGAAACTCTAGTACAGAGACGCAGCAGCGCGGAAAACCACGGCTAACTGGTTGTATGTCTCAGCACACGGCGAGTTTGGTCGTTGTCGACGAAGGGACAAGAGAAAGAGAAGGCGAAACGTCTAGTGAGACAGTCCAGCCATCAATGATGCGAAATTGCTGCGCTTGTGGACGAAGGCGTTCAGTCGTGAGATCGTGTGTCAGGGTAAGCCGAGGATTTGCACCTGGGTATGTGCGATTCGACCAATGTGCAGATTTGGACGAGAAACCAGCTTCGTAAAAGAAAGAAAACAAGTAAGACGATGATAAAACCGAGCACTGCAGTGAAGAGTCAGCCAGTTGAAAAAAATTGAGACTTTCCGACAAGCCGTGATGCTCCGCTGCCGCAGTTGCGCGAGGAGCCATTCGGGAAAGCCATGATTTGGGTGTCGAGTAAACCACGGGCCTCATGTTCATGTGGTCGAGTGTTTTGCCCCATGAATCTTGCAATGGCTTCCGTTGTGGCTATGGGACTCGTTCGGGCGCGGTGTCGGTGGCCGAGGAGAGCCATCAAAACAGGACACAACAAGGTTGCGTGAGGCGGCGGGCTTGCGAGGACGTTGGAAAAGCGGCTGGAAATACTAACCTCCGGTGGAAAGAATGCCGTAAGAAGGTTTTCTGCACAACGGCGAATTCGATAAGTGCAGGGATGGTCTTGTAAAGACGAGCGTCCACAAACACGGAATCGAATATGGACGGAGCGAAAAGGGTGTTCCAGCAGCAGCGAAACGCTAGAAGCACCAATAGTCGAGGCTCAGACGTGAAGGGCCGGAATTCGAGGTCGACGAACGGTGACAAGTTCGTGACGATCTATTGACAATTGAGAATCCGGCAGCTTTCGATACGTCGTGAGGCAGAAGAGCAGAGGGGAGGAGGAGAGTGGTTGGAGGATGAAGAGAAGAGGCAGAACGGGAGGTGTGGGAGCATCAGGATGGCTCGGGATCATGTATGGGAGGCTACGGGCGGCACAGCCGGTGAGTCGCCAGCGGGCAACAGGGCAGGACAGGGCAGCGTTCCGTTGGGGCCATGGAGGCAGGAGGGTGACCGTTGACTGGCTGGGCTGAGTGGTGGGTGCTGGGCTACCCTCACTGATGAGCCACTGAAGAGCCATGCCTGCGTGCCTGCCTGGAAAAGCCCTCCCAGCACCCGCACCTTACTGGGGCAACTGGGCTGTCCTTCTTTTTTTTTCTGGGACCTTTCCTGTTTTGCCAGAACTAGTCTCGGCTGAGCAACAGGCAGGTGGGCTAGCACACACAGTGCAAGTTGTCTTGGTAGCGATGGGGTACGAAGTACAGGAGTGGACACCAGATTGGTCCCGGGGACGGAATGGATAGTACACAAAACAGTGCGGACAAGATGTGGATTGACAAGTACCGAAAATTGCGGTGGGACAGGAACCGTGGCAGCCGCAAAGTACACAGGTACACCCACCAGTCACCTCGCTCTGCATCCTGTCGGATTCTTGGCTGCTAACTTGCTGAGGCTTGCCCCCCAGCAGGGCAGTTTTTAGTGACAGTTTTTTTGCAGTAGCAGGTGGCAGGATATTTTGGGGGGGCGGGCTTAGGGTTCCATGCTCCACCCCAATGGGGCTTTAGCGCCCTGGCATTGGCTCACGCAGTTACAGGTACATGTACGCTGCAGTCGTGTCTGAGGCAAAAATGCACAGGGTCTTCTTGTACCAGCAGCTGCACCCGCCATGCCCGCCGACTTGAATTGCCTCGCTCTGGCCTCTCTGACCAACCTTGCATAGTAGTGCCACCACGCCGCACCAGTTAGCTTCATTCCCTGGCCTGCTAGCGCGTCAAGACTCAGGACACAGCGGCCAGGCTGCAAAGAAAACGTCACCTGGCCCATGACATGGACGGCGGCAGTGGAGCCTGCGTCCTGACTGGACGAGGCGGCGAAGAAACGGGGTCTGCACCGTCAACCGCTGATGAAGGACGGCAACAAGGCGATACTCGATGCAGTCGTAACAATAGGGGCGTGACGAAGCGACGAGGGTACCGGTACGATGTGCCCGACACTTGGTGACGACGGTATGGGGCACATCCTTCGCACACCAGTTGCAATCCCAATTTCCAACGGCCTCCTTCATTTTTGCCTCCCAGTCTCAGCTCCCCAAAAACCGCCCATGATTCATCGCCACAGTGGAATGGCCTTGTCTGAGCCATCTAGTCATCCGTCATGCGGCTAGAGATTCCAGCCTGTGCTGCGCTTTCTTGACAGTAGCCCCGTCTCAGCTTGCAGCACCAGACACTGAAGGACTGATCTGGCGCAATGCCCGAGTCTATGCTAACATCTACCAGTCATCGCTTGTGCTGGCATGGGTGTTTTTAATTATAACAGCGAAGCTAAGAGGTGGGTGGGAAGGAAACCGGCACTGAGTACGGTGACGCTCACTAGCGATGGCTCATCTGCCCAGGAGACCAAAAAAAGGGGGGGCACCTGCAACAAATCAGCCAATTTGCACCTGAACGGCACCGGACTTGGCTGCGCGGGCCAGAGTGAAAAGCGTTGAAATTTGTCGGCTGGAAGGTACTTGAATACGCTACCAGGCTATCACGCGCTACAAGTACCTTCTGCAAGGAAGAGGAATTCAGCCAACGTACGAAGCTTGGATGAATACCTGCCCATCAGGCTCTGTTTATCTCTCTTGGAGGGTATCCACAGCGCTAGCAATGCTCCGTCCTCAATCCGTGACACTGTGCCTACAGATTACTGGCAGTTGTTCAGTTGAGTGGGCTACCACCTGGGTGACAAAACTGTTCGCCGGGAGTACATTACTTACCCACCAAAAAGCGGCGAACAGTTTTGTCGCCCGCGTGGCTACTAAGGTACTGGTACCTACTGCCAGCAACCAGGACACCAGCAGCCGCTGCCACTGTAAATTCGTAGCAGGACATTGCCGGGTGAGTGTCCAGCGGGCTGGACGGGGGCTTCTCCGCCCAGCACCTTGCTGCCTGTCTGCCGCGTTTGCAAGTAATTACGAGACGTGGAAGAAGAAACAGAGGCAGGAAAAAAAAGAGTCATGCCACCTAGTGATATCAGGACATTTGACTGTTGGACAGGTACTTCAGGTAAGAGGTACCTACCTACTTGCAGGCAGCAGGCAGGCAGCAGGCAGGCTAGTACTGAAGTATTTTCCACATTACTAGGTACCAGTAGCCTGTAGGCACAGCGCAGCAGCCAACTCTCCTGGTCCCTGTCTCGCCTCAAACACAGACTCAGACGCTTCATCTCCTTCCCTTGCCTGCGGTCTCGTTCTCATACTGAGTAATTCCGCCTCGTCTCTTCTGCCAAGCAGAGAAAACAAGTTCATCAAACTGTGTACTGTTACCTTTGCTGCTGCAGCCGCAGTCCGCCTCGCCGCGCCCTCGATTCGGAAGAATGTGACGCTCAGCAGACATCAAGATGGTGGGCATAATCCATCCGAGCATGGCCTTCTCAGCATCGCCCGTGGCGGCCAATCAACACGGGTTCAATACACGTTCCCGCTCCGAACAGCGAGCAGTGCAGGATACTGCCGAGTCCTGCCGTCCTGCCTCTCCATGAACGGTTAGAGCTTTGTCCTGCTCCTCCTCCGATGTGCTCCACGGACATGCCACGCTGTCAGACTCACAGTGCCAGGGAGGTGGTTCTCGAACGCCTTGAAAAATCTGCCACCACCACCACCACCATGGAATGAGCCCACCACCCTTGGGGGGCTTTTCTCCCCTACCCGCAAAGTGACCCCGTCCAGCCATCCAGAAGCAAGCCAGAATCCTCCCTCCAGCCAGTCATGACCACCGCAAATACTAGCTCCAGACGCACCGCTCGAGAGGCCCACTGCGAGAGAGACTCAACCGCGAGCCACGAGCAGACAACCAGGGTTTCGATGCACCACCCGGCCCTCTCAGGCTGCTCTGTCGAGGTTGCCTCTCCCCCACGCTATCCATCTGCAGGCCAGCGTCATCACGATGCGGAGCCTCGAAGCTTGTGCTAACAAAAATGAAATTAAAAATTTCTCGCCGCCGCTTCGAGCCACCACGAAGGAAAAAGGTTCACTAATAAGTATGGATAGTGTTACTTGCGCGTGCCGTCATGCTGGCTGCATCAGTATGTACCCAGTTCCGGGGATGCCCACGCCAAACAATGCCGTCCTCGGAATTGGTGCGGCCACAATCCCGGAACAGCGCAAGCCAAACACGTCACTACATGCAGCACGCCGTTCTACCTTCACCGTGCAGCTTACAGAGCCATGTCGAGCCTGGGGAGGTGAAGCTAACGGAACAATTTCTACCTCGTAGATATTTGGGAAAGACGGGGTAAATTTCCCTCCAAGCATCGCTACACTTTAAGCACTGTGCGGAACCGCGCTGATTCGTGACGCCCGTTGGGATTTCACTTATTCGCGCCATTCTTCTGTCAAAATTGGCAGAGGTTCGTTAAGAACCGTTCTAAGTAGTGGTCTTGACCGCCTCGAACTGAGTGCAGTCGGCTGCCTGACCGAGTGGCTCGAACTTCAATAGCCACCCCGAAGAAGATGGAGTGGCCTAAGTTATTAGCTTCGTGGATGCGATCCCATATGATGGACCATATCGCATGCAGGTCAACCCGACCGAACTCAACGAGCGGAGAAGGTAAAAGGGTAAGCTGGGGATTAGTTATTAGCACTATAACTAACTATGCCGCGACTTTTCCGCCCACTTGCTCACGGTTCTCGTCTGTCTACTCCGTAACTAGTTACAGAGTAAATACCGATAACGCGACGATGGATATCGAGGCCCCACGATAGAGTGCAAGAAGGGCCAAGACTTTGGCTAGCACAGCTTTTCCTGCCCAGACTCCTCCTCGTAGCAGCCTGTCCAAAAATATGCATCTTCAGAAATGCCTCAGGTCCACCACTCAACACCACAGGCAACTAGTGCGCCGACCGGGTGCAGCTTCCTTGTCATTTTGGACTGGAGAAGGGTCTAGCGCCAGAAGAAGACCAGTCAATTTCGAGCAAAGCGACGACCTGTGAAAGCCCTGACTGGCACTCTGGGCTCGCCTTTTCATGTGCCTTTCGCAGTGGCCGATGATGTACAAGCAGCTCCGCGCATCATATACTGCTCTAATACATGATTACAGTGAATCACACGAAGCATGTATTCAAAATGGCCTGGTTCATGCAACATGCCAACTCAACTCGCATGGGTATCACACTGACAAGTCCAACACCGCTTACAAATTGCTCTCATCATCTGCATGTGACGTTCAGGCAACGCAAAGTGATAACGACAGTTCACAAGCACTATAGAATCCATGACGGCAGCGTAGGAGCAGTTCGCAAGACCTTTTGCGCCAAACGCATTTATTAACGAGGTCAACTCAACGCTGAGAGATTACTGGCTCGGCAAGCCACACGCAGGTTGACCGCATGGGCAAGTCTGGCTGGCTCTACCAGCACTGGCGCATCGACACCAAGACCCTGCTGCGTGTACATTGCATATGCCGATCGACAATACCAAAAAAAAAAACCTGGCTGTGGCCACCAACTTGGCGCTGAAGACATCAGGGCGCATTAGCAAGACTTGGGAGCAGTGAGTAGGTTGACTGAGAACAAACGCCACAGCGGAGGCTGCAGCAATCATTTCTCCCTTGTCCTGCCCGGTATTTGTGCTCGCCTCAGGGTTCTTCTTCAGGGTTCATCTGCACTCTATTACATTCCGCGAAACCCCATTTGCGCCGCTCGCCCGCCGCCACCGCAAGTCCACAGGAAGGCGCGGCGATTATCAACCAAATAAGAAGAAGAATGATCAAATTGAGCACCGCGGAGGGCGGAGATGAAAGGGGGTTGGTTGAGCGCGTGTCAACACATATGCAAGCTGGGGATTTGCGATGTAGTGGCCAGAGGCAACAGGGCCGGACCGGAGGTGAGAGTGAGGAGCACCTCCTTCCCAACCACATGCACTCAGGGTGGCGCTGGTTTGAGAGCAAGTAAACCATGTGCAGCGCACATGGGTGACAAGGCAAATACTCAGTGGCCCGACGGGCCACGGTCCGCCCGCACCAAGGATTGGCGCTGGGTAGCGACGCGGTGCAGCAACTTGCATGCATGTATCAAAGAAAGAAGAAAGGTGGCGTTTTGCTGACCTTTTTTGTTTCTGCGGCGTGTTCATTTTGTATCGACCATGGGGCTTGAAAAAGGCGACTGGTCGTTTTTTTCCCCCGGTTTGTACATTTGACGTATTGCTGGCTTTTGACAGAAGAGACGACGAGTGCCTACGACGACCGACCGCCCTGCCCTTTCATCTTCAACCACTTTTTCCTATTCCCAACTGCGGGATAGAAGTTAGCAAATAGCAAATTTATTACGTGCCGTGTTGGACGCGCGACGTGGAGCAGAGTGTATCAAAGCATGCTGCTCGTCAAAGACACTCCAGTGCAAACATGTCACAGCGCGTCTCGTAATGACACCCCGGCTGAGCCGAAAGAAACCTGCCAGAGAGAAGAGAGGGTTTCCATCGGCCTATTCCGGGTATCAGGAACCTCGTGTGCCCTCCTGCATTAGACATGCAGTGTGTGTTTTTTTGGACAACGCTTATTGTTGGAACCCATGAGTCCCCCAACGTTGATGCAACCAACCTTTCTGCATGCATTTCGGGTTGCCGGCAGGTTGCGTTGCGCCTGCCTAGGCATGACTCCTAAATGGGGACGTGAGCCTCTTGTGGCCCCTTTTCCCCCTCAGGTGATGTGAGGCGTTGTAAGCTCGGTTGCATGGCTTCTGGGGTAAAGAGCTGTCCATGTCTCCGTTCCTCTCTGTCAGTGTCTGCATTTGTAACCATGCATGTGGTTGGCATGGCAGCTTGCTGCTCATGCTGCAAGCCTCGGAGCGGTTGCGGCCGGTCCGGCGGGGAGGAAGGGTAGCAAGTCCGAGGGGCCTCTGAAGTATAGGAACAGAAGAGGTTGTTGAGGCTGTTATGTGGTTTTATTTCCTTACGGTGCCGCTTGGAAAGCGTGTGGACTCAGTGTAGATTGACTCTTTGTGGCCAGCGACGGCAGTAGTCCTGTGTGGGATGGGTTTGGGACATTGGATGCGATACCCACTGGAGCGGCCGCGGTTGGCATGATGGTAAACGAAAAAGTGTGCGTGTAGACAGTGTGTTCTGCGCTGCCGGAAAATATGTCTATATGTTGGCCTGTTGCGTGGTATTCCATCACGACATGATATGCTTGTGTCTGTAGCTGTAGTAGTAGGCGCAGCATGTGTCAGTTAGGCTGCACGTTGATGAGGGGTTGTTGTATCACTATCCCTCGATCCTCAGTCTACCAGCCTGCTTGGTTTTCGTTGATATGATGAATTTCGTACTTTCAGCTTGAAGGATTGTCTGTATCCGTGATGTTTGAGCAAACCTCATTTCCACTTTGCTGGGGCCCATCCTGTACACGGAGACTGCTTCGACTATTGGCTCCTCTGTATCTAGTCTTCTGTTGCGATGCTTTGATATGCTGATGCTTTTTACAGCGTGCTCATCTGCGATGTGCTCTATGTTTCTCAACGGAACATTCAGGGCCGCAGGTTTACACCACGCCATCATGCGCTGCGTCGAGCAAATCAGCCGTGACACTTTTATTGGCACTTGCACATATACAAATGTATCAGCCTGGCCAAGGACCCAAAATACCAAACCTGAAAGACACTTGAACCGAACCACACTCTTTTCTTGTTTGTCCGCTTGGACGTGATGCACTCTAGGGTAGTGCAGTCCAGCACGTGACTGGATCCCGTACGAGCCACTGGCAGCTTTTGGAGAAGGTCAGGGCCATCTTTGCTGCGACGTGGCATTGGCGGGCGCCGCCCCCGCTTTAGCCAGCGGGCCCCTACAGCAACCTCCTTTGTGGCCAACCTGTCTCGATACACCCTTGCGCGCTTCATCGAACTCTCTTCCCATTCCGCGACCGTTTGACCACTCCTTTGAATCTCGACTGTGACGCCTCTCCCTCCTTTCTTTCTACCTATCCAAAACGGCAACGCAACACACAAGTCCGCAAAAATGGCTGATCAGGTTGACGGTCTCATCGACGTCCCCAAGGAGTTTGTCAAGGAGGGCATCCAGTTCATGAACAAGTGCCAGAAGCGTGAGTAGACGACAAACGACAGCGTCGCTGGCTGCCAATTGGGTGGGACAAAGCTTGGTGCGAGATGGCTCTATGGATATAGACATCGACCCCCTGCTTCCGGGCGGGAGATGCGGGTTATGCGGCTGTCGCGAGCAGCAAGGTGATGCGCATGTGCGCCCGAAGCTATTCGCGATACCTGAACCGATCCGCCCCCAAGCTCCTCCCACCCTCCTAAAAGCCCGGCCGGACACACACACCATCGAACCTTGCTAACGACTGCGTGCGCAGCCGACCGCAAAGAGTTTATCAAAATCTCCCAGGCCATTGCCATGGGCTTCGTCGCCATGGGCACCGTTGGATACCTCGTCAAGCTGAGTACGTCGCTGGAGCCAACAACTCGTCTCCTATCAATTACCCCCCCCCCCCCAATCAAACCGCTAACGTGTGCTCCTCCCTTTCTAGTCCACATCCCCATCAACAACATTCTCGTCGCTGGCGCATAAGCGGTCCTGTTATCCAGGTCCGTGTCGGTAATCGAAGAGGAGCAAAAGGAAGTGGTTGACATGGAAAAAAAAATCCACGCATATAATAAACAACGGGAAACACAAAACAAAGACAACGATCGAGAGTGGGAAAGCTGTTCCTGCCTTAATCTACAGCCGCTGTCTACAATCTGGGAATGCAGGATGGCGAACATCTTTCTTTCGGGCATATGATACCACACATGGTGTAGGCTTTCTATCAGACAAGACAGCGAGGGAGTTATTCGGAACTGCTATGGCTCTGTCCTTTTTTTCACTTGTTTCTTGTTTCGTCACCCTGGGGCTTTAGTTGGAAAAGAGGGAGGGCCATGAACTCGTCATACATAGCTTCTGCTCGCAAAGAGCAGACTGTAACAACAAATTACAAAACGTCGCTGCGTAGCCATAGTTCTCATGTAAATCTCAAGTGAGGATAAGTGCCGCCGTGTTACGACTCTGAAATTGAACTGCACAGGCAGCACATCGTGACGCTGCAATGATGAATCTTCTTGCCTCATTCAAAACTTGTTCATATAACTTTCGTACGAGCTCAAGAGCTCCCATATAATTCCTCGGAATAACGCCTTGCCGGTTTCTCGTCATCCACGGGGGCTGACTTCTTTCCGGTACAAAACAAGCCCCCAAACGTATAGAGCACTGCAACACGCCGCCTATTATACATGCTTTCCAACACCCCCAAACGGCTACTCTTTGGTCTACATTTCCCACATAATCGAGATGCGACCCCCTGTCACACGACTAACCGCTTAAGACGACATACTGTACGGGACAATCGCCTTGTCAATGATTGGCAGTCTGCGCGCGGTTTGCTCATCTTCCGTGCCCCACTGCTTCTTCCACGCAACCTCCTTCTCCAGGGCGCCATCAAACGCGGCGCGGCACTCGGGCGGCAGCAGATCCTTGATGTCATCGGGCACGGCGCCGAGTCCGCTGCAGGCCGACAGGAAGGCGGCCGGGTCGCTCGACCGGTCGTCGCGGCCGGCGGCGGCCATCTGCTGCAGGCCCACGGGGCTGTCCATGTACGTGTCGGTGACGAGAAAGTTGCGCGCCACCTTGTAGGGGACGACGGGGAAGCGATGGCTGGTCGCGGCGGCCGCTGTGGCTTCTTCCTCGTCGGGCGATATTTGCTCGATACGCGCGAGTGTGGGCTGCATGTAGACGGGGTACTGCAGCATGTTGGTGTGGATATCGTAGACGCCCGTGTTGTTGAGCTTTCTGATGGCGTTGATGCCTGCGTTGAATGTGCTTCTGTGAGTTAGTTACTTGTCCACGTACTGACGAGTGTAGACCGGAGCTGGAGGAGCTTACCTCGCTTCGCGTGCGTGCTCCAGCATCCAATTGGTGTCATTGACATTGACACGGCGCTTTCTATATTCTGGCTTGCCCGTGGGGTCCGGCACCGACGGCACATTGGTATGGTATACGGCACTGGCTCCGTGCCAGGCAACGTACTGGTTCTTGTTGTATGGCGCGCCGGGGATGATACGGTCATTGGGATCAGCTAGCTCGCCCTCCACAGCGCCGCTGGCTTTTGCACCCGCAACATCGAAGTCGTCAATAACACGCTTGCCGCCGACAATGATGCGCGCACCAAACTCGCGGAAAACGGATCGCGCTGTCACGATACCTATCGATCGGCCCTTGTAAGAGTGGGGGATAATATCCCGCTCAATCATGTCACGCTTCTCGTCATCGTCTACAATGATCTTGTATAACTTGCGGTGCTTGGTGAAGAAGAGATAGCTGTCACGGAAACCCACGCAGCGCGCGGGCTCCGTCGACAGCATGTACAGTCGATTGCCGCGACCCAGGACTGTAAAGGTGCGGCATCGATATTCGCGGTCACCTTGGAGATTGCCTAGCTTGTCGACTTTGGCCTCACCCTCCGGGTCTTCGGCAAGCACACACTCATCGTTGGCAATCTCAGCGATGGTGCCCTCGGCGTCAATCACCTGCTCGGCTTTGGGAGGCGGCGCACCACCCTTGCGACCGCCGCGACCCCTCCAGCCTCCACGACCACGTCGACGCGGCATGTTGGCCTCTTCTTCAGTGATTTCGATCATATTGTCCCAACCCGGAGGCTTGTTTTTCGGTGGGCGTCCTAGACGCTTTCGTCGGAAAACGGGGGGAGGAGGTGGTGTGGGCTCCTTGTCTGATGGCTCTTCTTTGGTTTCCTCTTCAGGAAGCGCCTCCTCGTTGTCCTCGTCCTCTGGCTCTTCTGGAGGCTCTTCGTGATCTTCGTCATTTTCGTCGTCTTGATTCGCAAGCTCCGACATTTCCGTTACATCGGCGTCGGGCATAGGCTCGTCCTCGACATCTGCGAAGCCTCTGGGTGTGCTCTCTAAAGACGACGTCGAGTCAGTTAACATGACCGTCCCATGCACCATCTACCTTTACTGCACAAGTCAAGCCATGGTGGCGAGAGGCGTATAGCATTGCGCATTTCGCTAGCGTTGCAACAGCATCAAAATCGTACCTAGAGCAGCTGCCGCTCGCTTCGCGGCAGCGCGGCCAGAGCGGCGACCCGCAGGCATGTTGGGCTATCGTATAGATTGTGGCAATTATGTCGTTTCAAGTTTGCGCTGATGCAATTAAATGTTGTGGCGCCTGAATGGTTGGCGTCGCGCAAGACAGAGGGCGTTCGCTGGTTAGCTCGTCGCAAATATCAAAGCTGGTGAGCGACGGTTCAAGACGCGCCGCGCAATTGGCAGAGCCATTGCCTCCCTTGATTGGGCAAGGCCCGCAGGGTATGGTACGAGTATTGCTACGCACTGTGACTAGGCACTGTACTCACCGCCAGTGCGTACCTGGCTTGCCATTCATTATTCAGTAAAGCAAGTGGAAAAAAATGTGTTGCATCCCAGTCAGATAATTTTCTACTCTATCTTTATACATCTGTCATAAAATTTCAACACTACTCTCTATGACCTGCCCGTGTCCTTATTATGTCATCCGCATGGCTCCTTAAAGTGTGTCCCAACCGCCGTTGTTAATTTCAGCCTCCAACTTGCGGCTGATCAAGCTTGGAACGCCGTGATTCAAAATTGTGTTACGGATCATGGAGTCATATCTCTTTTGATTCAAGAAAAGCTGCCGTCCGTGGCGTAACTGAGGGTCCGTCTCACCGTACTTGTCGATATAAGGTACTGGCGTAAACGACCCAGAACGTCGGAAGAGATAAATGATGGAGCACTTTCGAATGTTGAGGAAAACACCAATGTTTTGCTGGCATCTAAGAAACAGTTAGAGTCTTTTCTCATATTTCAAACTTTTCAATCATCGTACCTTCGCATGTGCTGCTGAGCCCCTCCCAGTCTTGTCGATTCTCTATCAGAGCTGTCTGTACGCTGGCAACAAGTTCCCTGGCTGCAGAATAAGGCTCCGCAAAATAGGCACAATACAGGATCTGTTAGATCCTTGCCAGTTGTCGGGCACCGTTTCCTCGTTGCTTCCTCAATCAAAGTGTCATAGGTTTTGGGTAGGCCGATCAGCTCGAAAATTCCAGGGTGGCTCATCATGCCTGAGCGCGGCACTTCATTGTATGCTCGTGGCCACATGACTTGATGCTTAACCCACCCGGCAACGAGTTCCTGCGTCGTCTCTGGCCAGCCGCAAGCCCCGGCGTTTGGAGTCATGGCTGCACACATCTCGTCGAAAGAGGGAATGCGCAAGGTCTCTGTCAATCGATCAAGCTCGTCGGCATCAGGTGTCGGGGAGACGTGACTGTTGAAATCCACACCAAATTTGACATGAAGGAATAATAGTGACTTGCGCAAGAATGTGAGGGCATACTTCTTGGCAAAAGTGTACCATCCTACAAGAGAGTCGACTCCGGGCTGCTGGAAACCGAGGTGCTCCCCACTTTCAGGCTCGTCTGCTGAAGTTAGAGCCTGGAACTCAAGCGCGGACTTCGTAACACTCAGAGCGAACTCTGCAAAATTGTTGATAGCTGGGTCTTGTGTTTGCCTATTGGTAAGATTTTCCAGCCACATAGCAGCCGGAATGTTTCGGCCCATGTGAAAAACAATCTTGACAAGCTCAGCGAGGTAACAGAGCCTCAGAACATGCATGAATTCGACCTTTTGCGCGTGAACAAATCCGTATGAACACTCGACCAGGAAAATAAAGGGATCCATGCTTAAAAGCGGTGGGTAGACATCCAGTGGCCGGCGAGCATTCGGCGTTCCTGTACCAAAGTAGCGCGACATGAATAGCTGGCAATGCTGACGTTCCGAGTCTTTGTTAAACTCGGATCCGATCTGATGCTCCGAGCGGGCCATAACCGATATGAATGATGACGCGGTCTCGGAGAGAACGCGGAGATGAGTGAGAGTTTGCTCTGGTATCTTTTCGAGAAGCGTCATTCCCGGTTGCGCTTCTGTTCCTCTCTGCTGAATCTCAACAGAGGAAATAGTATAACCGACAGAGTGAACAAGAGTATTGTTCAGGTGAAACTCTTCCAGATCGTCCGACTTTGTGTCAGCCACGTGACGGGCGTCAAGGTCATTGAGTCGCAACGTCTCTCGTAGTCGGCGATACGCAGATTTCAATTCGCTGATGAGTTGCGAGTTGATCGCAGCCGGGAGCGGGTGGCCCGAGGGAGCAGGTGCCTCCCCAGAAGCAGCTGGCATTTCTCCTGGTATATTGAGAGGTGGCTCATTTTCATCTCGACCCCATAATGCGTCCGCAGATTGCTGTGGCTGTGCTATCGTTTCCACAAGACTGCCAGGAACACTAGGAGTGTACAGTGCAGGAAGATGGGAATCATCTAGCTCGGGTGCTTTGCTTCTCCCGAGCCAATAGTTGGACCCTATCTGCTTAGCCAAAAAGTCCACAAAGGAGTCCTCGGGTTGAAGATAGCCTGGGTAGCACTCTTCCAGGCCCTTCCAGACGATTGGCAAGAACGCGTTGCCCAGGGCTTTGCACAAGGGACAGACAAACTCGTTGCGACGGGTATCTTCCGGATGATGGCGTGCAATTTGATGAGTATGCCTGCGATTCGTTGCATCATAGTATTGTTCAAAACAGCGAAAGTGCATCATATGTCCACATCCACTAGCCACAGGGCCCGGTCGGGAGAATTTCGCATCGAACCCCTTTCCGATTGTTTGTCGCTCTGCCAGGAATGTTTTGCCGTCAGAGTTGAGCTTCTCCACCATCTTTCTATTCTCTCGAGCAATACCAAAGGGGCGAATGTCTTCAGCAGAACGATCGAGGCTGCATGGCGTCTGAGATGCCTCTCGCACGAGCTCGGGGTCTTGAAAGTCTGTTTGTCGAAGGATGCGGCTATTGTTCAGCAGCGCGAATGTACCGTATAGCTTGCGGTCATCAGCTTCCTCCTGGCACAGAATGCAGGTACCAGCCGGGTACTTCCAGTTATGTTTACGATCCTCGCCAGGATGTAGCTCGTCATCTTCCTCCAGATCAGAGCCCCAGTCAATTTCGCCCTGGTTTTCCATAAAACTCTTCTGCTGTTGCTGAAACTGGGCCATTACCTTTGCCTGGCGGCTGAGAGCCGCCGTTTTTCGTCTTTCCCGCTCTTCATCTGCGGAAACATTGGCAGGCGACGCGGTATCAACCCGATCAACAGCAATTCCAAGGTGCACAAGAGATGCCTGGAAGGCGCTCTGACGCCGCTGCTTTAGCCTCTTCAGCACCAACGAGATCTTCGGGTGAGATGATTTGAAGGCTTCTTTGGTAGACAGTATGTGCAGGAGTGAAACGATGGTTTTGGCGCTGTGGGCATTCGGCATAAAGTTTCCCCTGGATGCTCTGGTGAGAGCAATATGCACAAAGGAATTGGGCTCCTCTCCTGCCTGGGTATCTTCACTGGAATTATCCTCGTGTATAGCAATCAGCATGAGATGCAGAACAACCTGCAGGAACGTTTCGAGTCTCGTGACAGGAACAGATGGCGTAAACCTTTCGGCGACTAGTGGATATAGTAGCGAGTAGTAAATGACTTGTGCAAACATGCCCGTCCCTGTAAATTGACCCAGGTCCTTGAACAGACCGGATGGGATTGGGTGATGTTTCGGTTCGTAAACAATTTCCTCCAAAGACTTGCCTGTCTTCTTGGCCATCTTCTTGCGGTATGCTATTTCAGACTCTTCCCGCTGGTTTTTGTTGTAGTGCGCAATGTAGGGATCTATTTCTTCAACGAATTCAGGCCGAAGCTCGAACGTGCCCACGTCAGAGACACCCTCCGGAGGTTTGAAGGTAGCCATTTCATCTAGCACGTTGTGAAAATCTTCTTGCTCTTGGTATTTCTCAGGCAGCTTGTTGCAGATCTCGTTAAAAGACAACGGCTTAAAGCATAGCACGTGAGTGATGTCCCGACGCATTGCCAGTATGCGAGAGTTCGGCTCGTCCTCGCTAGCAATCAATGTGGTACGATCGCTGAGGAGCACAATAAGGAGATGGATCATGTCTTCCACAACATCAAGGTGCTGGTTGTCGTCCTGAGCTTCTGATTTAAGTTCAAACAGGCCTTTGACCCATTTCTCCATGCCGAACCGATCAATTATCGAGGCAAGCACTCGGCTAGGGTTGCAAATAACCATGGCAGTTTGCAACAGGAAGATATCGCGGTGATGCGAAACGTCTCGCTGCAACACACCCTTGTAGGTGCTTGCTTGGTGCCGTAGACTGATACCATTTCTAACCCACATGTTGGCCTTGATTTGTGCCAGCCAGGCACACACCCTCAGAGGGTAATCGAAGGCTGCCATCAAATAGTCCTCCGCTGTGTAGTGATTTCCAGGAATTTGTGGTCGCCCCATCAGTCTCGGCTTTGCCTTGAGCTCTTGTAGAGTAAAACTCATCAACGTCTTGATATCAGACGCAGGTGAAGACCGACCACACTCAATCAGCCAGGACAGGGTATAATGTAAGGCATGATGGAAGCTGATTTGGTCTTTCTCGACAACAAACTGGATTACATCGTAAGATGCTGAGTCAAAGTCAAACTCAAAGTCATTGAGAGCTTTAAACTTGACTTCATCCTTGATTTCACTTTGCTTAAATCTCAAACGGTTGGCGCCAATCGAGTTGACAATGACTGTCTTGGTGGTGAAACGGATAGCGCGCTGAAGAAAGTGCATCTCGTCTGGAGGGCAGTCTCTGAAAGCCTCAGCAAGATTTCTCGCTTGAAGGTTGATTTGGCGGGTGACCAGAGAGGCCGTGATCCAGGAATCGGCTTCGTATTCGACGTGCTCTACCACTGCGCGAACATTGGGGCCAATACATTGGTGCAGCTTAACCAGGTCCAAGAACTGCATCAGATACCTCGGTTCGCTACGCACCCGCTCTTGAACATGGGGGGATCCAAAAAGATACTTAAGGTCTTGATAGAAGTGATACATTCGTCGATTCGTCACTGAGCCACTTTCGAAGCCCAACACGGCATCGGCGGAGATGTCCCAAGGATGTCCCACTTGACGCGTTGTCAGAAAAGTGTAGAGGATAGCGAGCAAGCTGCTCATAAAATTGCTGCGCTCTACCACTTCGGCAGTAATGGATGGCGTCGTAAGCATCTGTAGTGAAAGATTGATTATAGAGTGGTCGGGCTCTCTGTCGCCAACCAAGTATAGCTGGGCGAGAATGGTGTAGAGGCTGGCAAACCTGAGAGCCAGCACACGCTTGAACTCTGGCACCGAGACTACTGTGGAGATATACAGCGAGCGGAGATCATTTCTCGCCTTCTTCCACATCCTGAGGTCGAACAAGAGAAGCCAGTCGAGCCTCACTCGCTGGAATACATCTTCAGCGGGAGAAACGTCCTCACGCTGAGTATAGCTGGCGGGAGTCTCGATCCAGTACGGGCCGGGGCGAGGTACGGCTTTTTGCGTCTTGCCAGGCGTTTGTGGAATCCCGAGGTTTGCCTTAGGATAGGCGGCCGGAGGGCGAATGGCCTCGGCAGGATCCGAATCGGATGGGGTTGCTTCTCGCTCTTGCTCTGTACCGCTTTCTGTTGCCAATGCCTGGGCTGGGGGTGGAGGCGGCGGGGGCGGGTATCCGGCCATGGTGGCTTCGTCTTCTTCCAAGGCTTGATCTGATTGACTCCAATTCATGTTCAGGTCGCCAACGTCGCCCCTAGCGTCGACCATCATCACGTCGTCGTCGTCGTCGTCGTCGTTGTTGTTGTCACCACCTCCCACTATCGAGGTACCATGAGATGCATTGTCGTCGTCATCTTCCTCTTCCATAAAGTCGTCAAAGTCAACGTCATCCAAAGCATCTTCGTCGGACTCATCATCTCCATCAATGCCAACACCCCCCGCCGTAGCTTGAAGAGCGAGAATGAAGTGTGCATTTACACCTTGAAGTCGGGCTCTGGACATCATATACTGGTCATCCTCATCCTCGTCATCAATGAGCCCCAGGGTGTGGGCAGCAGAACTCCCCTGTTTCCAAGGTCTCATCACTTCTTCGCAGACCGTATTGCGAAGTATTTGGTGGTCTGGTCCAACAGAGCAGCCGGAAATATCACCGAGCCACTCAATGAGAGCACCGCACATTTGCTCTCGGAATGTGTCGCGAGAAGATCGAATGGTGACTGTGATTCGGATCGCTTCTAGAATTCGTGACATCTGAAGCAATTCCTTAATATCACGACTGTATGTCAGAAGACTGCGACCCATCGAGTCAGTCTCCCAAGCATCGCGTGAAGCTTGACGCCTCGTTTTTCTACAGGCCCGAGCGACTTGGTCCTCGACTTCTTGGACGGTATGCTTCTCGTCATTCCACAAGATAAGCGCGTACTCGTCGCATTGTTCGACAGTAGAGTTGTAATATGAGGATGAAAGTCTCGAAGCTTCTTCATCCTTCTCGATGGACTCTTTTGTCTTTGCGTGGCGAAGCTGCTCCGGCGAGCAGGAGATGACATCGCATACGTAGTCAAAGGCTCGGCCGACGGTCATTTGAATGCTTGACACGATGTCTTCTGGTAGGCTCGCGGCCTCCTTTCCTTTGCCTTTGTGTGCTCCGGAGTGCACATCGGAGTGTATGGTACAGAACAAGGGTGACCTCCAGGCTTCATCGTCGCCACAATCGCAGCATCCACTATTGCCGACAGAGATTGATATACGAACCATGTGCCCAGTATGATCGGTAGAATCGAAACATCGGCTACAAAGACAGCAGGTTTCGTCTGTCCCGCAAGTCCGGCACATGTATGAAGCTTCGCCGGCCTTGAAAATGTGACCGCAGCGTTTGCCGCGTGCAGCCTCCGAGTACTCGGCACCTTCTACGGCACCCTGAGCATCACCAAGCTTAAGTGTGTCTGGAAGCTTTCCATCCGAAAACAAAAGGCGCATATATTCATCCTTGCCGCCCGCTAGAGACCAAAATAAGCTACGTAGTAGCTCCTTCTTTGCCTCGTCTGTGAATCGGTATTGAAATCGGGACGGTAGGTCTGCGAGTAGCTGGCAGAGCTGCTGCTCCTGGGTAGACATGGGCTGCTCCATCATCAAGCTATCATTATGTTGCTGGCTTGTATGCTGCGTGAGATATAACTCTGCGTCGCCAAGGTGGACGGAGTCTTTTTGATGGTCAAAGTCGCAGCGGCGGGGGTGGACTTCGATGTCGAAGAGTCAGGTATGTAGAGCTCCGACGGCAGTGGGCAGGCGGGAAATTCAGGCCGCAGTCTAAAAGTGTGATACAGTGCAACAAAAGAAACGAGAAAAAGGGCAAAGCATGCCCGGGCGTTGTAGTGCGTTGCTGTTGTCTTGTTGATGGAAGTGGAAGACTCGCAGCAGTGCTTCGTGTTTTATCGGCGCCTAAGTCGGTGGATGCCCCTCGGTGTATAACGCCCGACGTCAGCGCTGAGTTGGGAGCGGAACCGCCCAACTACTCATGCAGCAATGAGTGTTCGTAACGTGCTACAAATGATTTTTCCAGGAGCGATATTCTTAGGCATGAAATAACTATGAAGCAAAGTAACTGCTAATGCAGCCTGTTCTGGTATTTAGCAGGCCGGCCGGCCGGCCGCATTAGGTAGCCATGCACGATGCTAGACTCGCCGTGAACACCCGTGTCATGACAAAAAAACCGTGATTTTCCATTTCTATCCGTCTGAGAATCTTTTATACATGTTTACAGCGTTTAAATGCCACCCGGACTGAGCAA
The DNA here is from genome assembly GCA_030783385.1 of Akanthomyces dipterigenus. Taxonomy (NCBI): domain Eukaryota; kingdom Fungi; phylum Ascomycota; class Sordariomycetes; order Hypocreales; family Cordycipitaceae; genus Akanthomyces; species Akanthomyces dipterigenus. Next base: position 4,870 of record JARJRE010000610.1, on the reverse strand, counting down.
GATTGCTTTACTCGTCATCCTCGGCCTCCTCGACGTATTTGTGGCGAATGTCCTTCCATTGGCGCTGGTCGTAGGTTAGCAACAGTCCATCTCAAAGTTTCAGTATCACTCCGGACTTACGCCACGGTTGTTGTTGTCCCAGATCTTGTTCATGGTCTGGTTGAAACCGCTGTGCTGCACGTTAGCATTTGGCTGGGACGGGGGTTCTCGGTAGGGTAAACGTACATCTCGAAAGCAAAGCCGGCGGTGAAGACGGCGGCCAGCATGGTGTAATTGTTGCGGAAAAGAGCGCTGTAGCATCATCTGTTAGTATTCGCGTCGTGTCGAGGTCAATCCGGTTCGGGTCGCTCGTCGACTTGCCTGTAGATCTGTAGCGTTGCGGCATTAGCAGTTGCGGTCGGGGATGACGAGCATTGCCCGGCTAGGAACCGCATTGGTACATACCATGATGGCGGCTTCGTGCGATTGAGCACTCTTCGAATTGTCTCGGTTCGGACGGGGCCGTGTGGCGGGCAGCTGGCAAAGTAAAGGCTGATGTGGTAGGATGCTGGCAGAGTTGCTCACGGGGAAATTCAGGAAGTCTTCTGCGCCAGCCATTAGCCGACCGCTGATTGGCCGAGACGATGGCAGCGCGGCCCCGGCTCCACTTGTAGTCCGATGGCTCCCGTGAGCTCTGCTTTAGGACAATGTATGTAGGTGCTGGTGCTGTAGACATGTTTGTATCTCAGATATTCCAGGTCAATATTTGCTTAGTAGCACTAATAAACACACCTAATTCCTGAGTTTTCTTGGTTTTTGAAGACCCTTGTTGCCGAACACAAGCTCTGGTAGTCTAATACTCGAGCCCTGGCACCAGAGACGACAGGCCTGGTTTCCGAGGCTTGGATGAACTATTTGCCACATTGTATACTACCATATAAGACAAGCTAAAAGTTTACGCCATCTTCAAGCTTTTCGATTTTGCCCTACGCTAGAGTTAATGTGCCTAAGTTAAACATCATGCAAAACGCCACTGTATGACCGCACACGTGCCAGGGTATGCCGGCATATGTATTGTCTGTGCTGTGACACCTTCGAATCTCTTTTCGTGAGTAATGCGGTACCCTGTGCTAAATCCAAGCTACATAATTTCTTTATTTTTAGAAGGCGGCTTCGTGAGACGCTGTATCGCATTCTCAGCAGGTCAGCCCGTGTGGGTCCCAACACCCCACGCTGGACACGCCGGCTTTAATGGCTATCTAGGTGGCATTTCGGATCGCAAAGTCTACTCATAAATACCTACACTTTTCCACCTTTTTTCTCTTCTGCAAATTGCAAAGCACCAACCCGAAAGTTAGTCACGGCACTTTGCCCAGCACGAGCTGTATTTGCTTAGCTATCAGAATCCCCGAGAGTCTGCAGTGAGAGGCATTTGGCGGGGCAGCAGACGGCAGCGCGACCATGCCACCGACGACCTCGAATGCAGGCATCGTCACGGACGCGACGAGCGGCGAGCGCCACATCCCAGCGTCCGTCCGTCCGGATGGGACTACTCGCAAGGCAATCAAGATTCGACCAGGCTACCGACCCGTGGAGGACGTCGAACTATACAAAGCCCGCAATGCTGTTGCACAGCGCGAGAGCAGGCGAGTGGGCATAGCCGGATTGGAGGCCCCCAAAGACGAGAACCCACGGGTACCGGAGGCTTCTAGCCCAAACAAAGACACGCACCGGTCGACAACCCTTTCCTGGAGACGGGATGACAGCAACGTCTCCGTCACGCCCACCCCTAGCACAGCGGCCAGCAATAAGAATGCGAAGCGGCGCGAGGCGCGCAGGAAGGCCAAGTCTACTGATCTGGGCGATGCAGCGCCGTTGGAGGAGGCAACAAACCCAGAGAAGACCGAGACATCCAAAGCTGAAGAAGGCGGCCCCGAGATAGAGCGCGAAAAGAAGGTTCGCAATTTGAAGAAGAAGCTGAAGCAGGCCAAGGACCTCAAGACTAAGAAGGATGAGGGTCAGGGTCTGTTACCGGAACAGGTTGCGAAGGTCATCAAGATCAGTGAGTTGATGCGGGAATTGAAGGCGCTAGGGATTGAGGATGACGGGGAGATGAAGCAGGGTGCTAAGTCGGCATCCGACAAGACAATTGCTTAACCCGATGAATCGAGACGGACCGGTCGCAGTACTACAGGCAGAGTCGGATTTTGGGCAAAACTATGACGGGCTTGGTTCTTGTCTTGGAGTTATTGCTGGTAAGGCGTTCCGGTGGTTGATTTTCATGCATTTTCTAGGGTGTCTTCAACGAGAATCCCCCGTCGCAAGGTGTGAGCTTATACGGCGCTCACGAACCTGAAGCGATGGTGACATCGACTTAGCTAACAGCGGCAACACTACACTTTCAAGGATAGAGAAAAGAGATCAGCAAATAACTAGGAGAAGTCGCTAGAAAGACTCATACACAGGCCAAATAAATACGCGTAAATTCAGCCTGACAACAGTTTACCACCTTTTCAAGCCGTGTCCTACGATAGTCGTTCTACTCATCCCAATGCGGCTAGTGCCGATTTTCTGCCGTGCTTTGGCCACTCTGCAAATGCGCAACCCAAGGCTCCAGCCGGTGAGGTAAGCTCGCCGCCAGCCGCCAGCCGCCAAACAACGTACCTACCGCAACATTCGTAACCGCGCAGCTGAAATCTGTCCAGCACGCTTCGACATCGAAACGAGACGCACGAGGACTACGAAATCAGGGAATTGAACGTTGAGATCCGCGTATAGAGATAACCAGTCCGTGATCGAGCTGCCATGTCGCCGGAAGAGGAGCGCCAAGCTGCCCTGAACTCGTACCGAGCGAAGCTCATTGAGTCTCGCGAGTGGGAGGCCAAGCTCAAGAATCTGCGCCTAGAGATCAAGGGCCTGCAGAAGGAGTTCGACCGCACAGAGGAGAACATCAAGGCGCTGCAGAGCGTTGGACAAATCATCGGCGAGGTGCTGAAGCAGCTCGATGAAGAGAGATGTAAGCATTTGGCGCTACACCCGCGACAGCTCGAGCGCTGCCGTCACCCACGATGGAGCGCGATGGCGCACCAGGAGTAGGCCATACTAATGATAGCACGATAACTAGTCATTGTCAAGGCCTCGTCCGGTCCTCGCTATGTGGTCGGCTGCCGATCAAAGGTCGACAAGGCCAAGATGAAGCAGGGCACCCGTGTTGCGCTCGACATGACGACCCTCACAATTATGCGCATGCTGCCGCGCGAAGTCGACCCTCTCGTATACAACATGTCGCTGGAAGACCCTGGACAGGTCAGCTTCGCTGGTATTGGAGGACTGAACGACCAGATTCGCGAGCTGAGGGAGGTCATTGAGCTACCGCTGAAGAATCCAGAGCTCTTCCTTCGTGTTGGCATCAAACCGCCGAAAGGCGTCCTGCTCTACGGACCACCAGGAACCGGCAAAACCCTGCTGGCACGAGCCGTTGCGTGTAGCCTGGAAACAAACTTCTTGAAGGGTATGTCGAAGCCGGATAACACATAATGACGTGCTAACTTGTTTCCAGTCGTCTCATCCGCTATCGTCGACAAGTATATCGGCGAATCGGCACGACTGATTCGAGAGATGTTTGGATATGCCAAGGAGCATGAGCCTTGCATCATCTTCATGGACGAAATCGATGCCATCGGTGGACGACGATTCTCAGAAGGTACTAGTGCGGATCGTGAGATTCAAAGAACACTCATGGAGCTGCTCAATCAGCTGGACGGTTTCGATTACTTGGGAAAGACCAAGATCATCATGGCCACCAACAGGCCGGACACTCTGGACCCTGCACTGCTGCGTGCTGGTCGTCTGGACCGCAAAATCGAGATTCCCCTGCCCAACGAGGTTGGACGGCTCGAGATTCTCAAGATTCACGCCGCCGGTGTGGTTATCGACGGCGACATTGACTTTGAGAGCGTTGTCAAGATGAGTGATGGCCTGAACGGTGCCGATTTGAGAAACGTGGTTACAGAGGCGTGAGTACCGGCTACAAATCCCAACGGCCAAGCCGAAGCTAATATATCTGCGCAGTGGTCTCTTTGCCATCAAGGATTACCGAGATTCAATCAACCAAGACGACTTCAACAAGGCGGTGCGCAAGATGGCCGAGGCCAAGAAGTTGGAGGGCAAGTTGGACTACCAGAAACTGTAGATGGCAGTGGCTAAGAACAGGAAGTAGCGAGGGCAAGGGAGACAGGGTGATATTGTAAAACTGTACATTAGCTACTCGGCGTCGGAGAGTAGGAATGGCCCTTTAAGAAGGGATCTTTGCACGTTTGGGTGCTACGATGCCAACAGTGACTGCACTGACTGCTGCTACGTATCAGCTTCCTCTCATGCTCTAATGGACTGCATGTGGTGACGTTGAGCCGCGAGCCTCGCATTTCGAGGCTAGGCCTGTGGTTTTTGGGGCGGAGCCAACGCCACATGCAGCAAGCCTCAGCTGCACAGCACTGGGCCATACTGGTAGACTGTCAGGCCGACTCAATGAACGGAGAGGCCATCGACCACGTGGTGACTCTTTTCGAATGCGGCTGCAGGGCATAATGGGATGTATGATGCCTGTATAAACCGGACCAGTTATGCCCTGCCGCCAGGCTTACTTGGGCCTCGCGGGGAGAACTGTAAGCGAGAGGGCAGATTGGAATTGTATCTGCTAGTGCAGGGTGAATTTAGACATAATTACTGGGAGCTAGCTAGGCTGATGTCAGAGCAGACTGTGGAGTTTTGTAGACTTGTGTACAAAAGGTTGCGAGAAGACAAGAAGTGGCACTAACTACGTCATATTGGCTAGGTGTCACGCAGGGCAGTTATTGGTCATAGATTGAGGTAGTTGATTGAAGAAGAATCT